>CANUEY010062602.1:0-17661 GCA_948099555.1 Croton setiger | reverse complement strand
AATTAACAAAAATTAGAAAACTCATACTTTTTATTTGGAGAAATTAACAAAAATTAGAAAACTCATATTTCTAATTCAATGAAATGAAATATATATTGTGGGATCCGATCATACAATTTCCAAAATAGAAGGATCCCAGATTACATTAGGCCAAACCTCAGGGACCCAAGATGATATAATTTTCAAAATACTCCGGGGTTTGGTTTAATGTACTCTGGGGTCCCTCTATTTTGGAAATTGTATGATCGGATCCCACAATATATATTTCATTTCATTGAATTAGAAATATGAGTTTTCTAATTTTTGTTAATTTGTCCAAATAAAAACTATGAGTTTTCTAATTTTTGTTAATTTCTCCAAATAAACACTAAATTTTCTGTAAACTCTTTTTAATTTTTCGGAAAAGTTAAACTTTAGGGTCTAACTTTCAGACTTGTCTAGGATGATAAAAAAATAAATATGTAATTATTTAATAAAATTTTAATTAAGAGAATAGATAATTGATATAGTCATAAAATGTGAATGGTTGTGCCTAACACAATAAAATCTTATCATGTCAATTTTAAACACTAAAAATGTCTTGGTGTAGTTGGTTATTATGTATGCATAAGAAATTGAAAGTTCTTGTTTCAAACTCTATCATGAACATTTTTAATTTTTACATTGATTTGATTTAAAATTGGGTTTAATTAGTCCGGTTCGATTCAAATACACCAAAGGGTATTTTTGTCATTTTGAAAAAAAAAACGTTGACTTTTTTGTTAACTAACGGAAGGAACTTAGAGTACAATTTTAAAAAGTTAGGGACTATTTGATATAATTTTAGAAATAGATGAACTTTCGAGTCTATTAAGCCAAACCTCAAAGACCCAATAATAATTACCCCAACATTATACAAACAGACTATTTTTGTCCACTTTCCAAATTATATTCCACTTTTTGTTCACCGTTTGAACTTAGACACACTTTTAGAAAAACACCCTAAGGTCAAGTGTGAGAGTACAAATATAATTTTACACTACAATTATGTTATTTACTCATTACTTCAATAAACAAAATTAGATATAATTTACTTTAATCCAACTTCAAAACCTATTGTTGGTTGTATTTATCTTTACTTAAACTACTAAAAAAAAAAGTTTTAGTGTTTTAATTTTTAGTGTTTTAGATCAGAAAACCATGCATGATTTATGGAGGCTCTAGATCAGAACAAAAACCGAGCCGAACTGAAACTAAAACCGGTAAAAATCACTTTAAAAGAATTGCTAGAACTAAAAAATATTTAAATGTGGGTCTAACTCTCGTTTTTCATTACAACCGAAACTGAAATTGAGAATCAAAATCGGAAAATTTCATAAGTAAAATTACATATAGTTCTATTTCATAACTGAAAAATCAAGAAAGTAGAACTGAGACTCAAGTTCGGTTCCGGTTTCAAATTTAAAAGGAACTGGTACATTAATTCCGTTTTGGTTCTTGATAGGAAACGATCCAAAACTGGAACGGTAAACCACCAGTTAAAACATTAGAAACCACTTTAAACGGGAGTTGTGGATTGCAACCTTAATAAAAACTTGAGGACCAGTAATTAAGGGGGAGAGAAGTCCTAATCACTAATTACATTTAAAAATTCTCTTTTTAGATAAGTTGAGGAAAATTGTCATCGCAATAACAAAAGGGAAACTTTTGCATAAAAAAGTGATGAAATTGAATGGACCATGTAAGATGCATGAACTAGTAAGATTTTGCAACAAATTAAATTAGTACATGCCCGGCAATGGCAATGGCAATGGCAATGGACGACCAGTGGGATTATGTAAAGTAACTTTTGGTTTTTATTTATAAAATTGATTGGAAGCCGTCCACACCACCCACATACCTTAATCTTTATTAGTAGATAGGAGAATCTCTGTCAACTCAATTATTATCAATTTAATATGAAAATAATGCTTAATATTAAAATAGCTCAGTCCCCAGATTCCATCTTCCTATTTCTGTAACTTGTTATCTTAAAATAGCATATAGCAAAAGAAAACGCTTCCACAATTAACTCTTTATTTTTTGCAATTAATTAAATTATCATTAAATATTATTATTATTTGCTTACTGTTTTGCTGATTCCAGTAAGACTACAAAATGATAGAAAAACGTATTCTATGCTCAGGATGAGCAAGTAAAATTTTTTTTGTTTCGTGAGCAGCAGCAGCATGCTCAATCCTGTAACATCCATGGATGCTAGATTCTGCTTTTTTCTTTTTAACAAAACCATTTTCCTTGTCGAACCAGCTCATAGCTTAAGTATAAAGGTCGATTTCGGTGCGTATTCTATGGATGTAGATTCTTGACATCTTCTTCACTGGCAAACCAGCTTGGTATTATTTGTGATAAGTGAGGGGAAAGATCCTTGTAAACGTTCTTGATTGTGCCTTCAGCAACTCTAGTCACAACCGAAATATCTGCAACCATAAAACATTAATTTTTTCTTCAACAGATTATGAGTCGAAAGTAGAAGCTTCTCACCTTTGAGAGGCTTCTTATCATCTGTAAGTTGTGTGATAATATAAATGACGGCAGCGGCCACTGATATTGGGCTCCTCCTGCACAAAATTTAGAAATGTTTTGTTATGGTCCCTGGCTTGGGATCTAGTTATGGATCTAGTTAACCTTCTTTCTATGTATTTTTACAGACTTAAGAGAGAATCTGCAATCTCTTAGAGCTCTTTTGAGAGAACTCTATAATCTCTGATTTTTAGGAACTCACACTTCCTTGATTAAATTTCTGCTTACATCTTTCCTAAACTTGTCACTCCTTTAGTAAATGCAGAAACTACCCACTAATAATCACCCATTACAATAAAGAGGAAATATAACTTCAAATAAAACTACATCACATATTCCTGCAACAATACGGCAGGCCTGTAACATGTTTCTTCAGAGCCAGAATGTTCAAAAAGGGTAATGCATTACATGTCTTGTTGCGTAATTTCAACATCAAATACACAACCAGTAAAAAGAATTTGACAATAAGTAACAAAACTAGAGAATACAATGATAAATAATCTATTTTTCCTTGCTCATTTGTTAAAATCCTTTTAGTGAGAATAATATTTTTTGATGAAAAATATGAACAAAAAATTCATAATGGACTAATGACCATGAATTGAATAATACTTGCCCCTCCAAACATTAAATCCTGGTTCCTTCACTGGAAAAAAGAGTAGCATTCTGTGTTTGTTGGGGTGCTAAAAAGAACAATACTAGACAGGGTATCTAAGATGAACAAAACAAATTTGACTCATGACAAGGGGTTTTATTACTATTAGCATATGGCATAGGCAAAGTTTTACAAAAATTTTGATTCTATTAATCTACACCAACAATAAATTGTAGAAGTACCAATTAATTGAATATAAATGTCAAAAACTAGACTTTCACATGTTTGAAAGGTCTTTCTACTATACCAGTAGAGTGGACCACATGAAAACATTTAATGAAGCTCTTGAGCCCTAGCAAAAAGGAAAAGATAGCCCAATGCTACTAAGCCTGAGCATCAAACTCAGGACCTAAGAGTTCTGGACCAGTATTCGTTCCTCTGCACTCCCTCTCCCCCAACCCGCCCAACCCAACTGTGTCCTTCTCTCTCAAACTCCCACCATATGCACATACTTATCAATTGTCTAAAAGAGAAAACTATGCAAAGCATATATGATTGCACACCAAACACCAGTAACGTTTTGAAGAAAGTTGGAACTAACCTTATGTCAAGCCCTTCAGATTTTTGGACAGCTTCTTGGGCAGCTTTAACTGCTTGATTGGTCATTCCAAGGTTGGAGCAAAAACGTCTCTACAAAGTGAAGATTGAACTTAAGTACGATACATTAAAGCAAAGTTTGATGATAAATTAAAGAAACACAGGCTCACCAGATAGTCTGCAGCATGTATGGTTCCCATTTCCAAATGCCCCATCTCTACTTCAAGATGTTTAACAATAAACTCTTTAGCTCGGCCAATTTCTTTCTTTGTGGCTCCACTAACAACAGAACATATTTCTGCAACCCATTCAAATTGAAAGATCTACCAGGTGAATAAAGCAAGATAACACAAGTTTAATTGCTAAAAGTAGAGCCTTAAAAAGTGCTGTACACCTTTCACAGTTCGTGGCTTATTCTCTTGTCGGCAAGCAATATAGAGACAAGCAGCCAAGATTACATCTTGATTTCGTCCTTTCAAAGGTTTTTGATCTTCTACCTTCTTATATATTTCATTAGCTCGATCCTTGAGATAAAAGAAGGTACAATAAATAAGATAAAGAATCCTAAATACATGAGCAATTCCAATTGAATTATAAACAAATCACATAGAGAAAGCCTGCTTGTTGGGGGGCGAAATTCCGAGATCAAGATTTTTTCCGAGGGAAGAATATTATGAACTTGATAAAAATAAAATACTTAAAAGAGGTACATATCATTAAATCATACTCAAAATAGTACTAAAAAACAACCATTGGACATATAGTATATAATGTGTATTTAAATCAGAAGCATCATGCCAAATGTTAATTCTTACTAAGTATTATTTTTATGCCAAACCAAACTCAATATCTTTGCCAATTATCAATGCAGTTTCATTTGTCACATTTAACCAGGCATGTATAACAACAAAACTAGCATGAGAGAGAAGAGTTTAGTTGTTTTACCCTATGCAGCATAACTACCTCTCCATGCCAAAGGTTGAGTTCTTTATGTCACAAAGAATCAATAAATTGAGAAATATAGGTGTGTGTTAACTCCAAAAGATATATGTATGGACAAGTATTTAGAGTTCTAGACCTAACGATATAATATGAATTCGTCAGCTCACACTTGATTCTCAAAGCATTTACTAATGACCTAATATAACTTTCAGTTTTCAATATAGACGAAATTGCTCCCCATGACAGAAAATGACATCATCCAATTCTTTTCTGAAGCAATCAACTATATCATAACAATGCAAATGGGATAAGACATTGTTCTAACTTATGTCCTACATTTTCTTAATGCAATTTGACATTCAATGCCATCCAACTCTTCACCAATTGAACAATAGTTTAAAAAACATTGCTTTCCAATAACGCACTTGAATTTTCACGATCAATCAAGTTGGGCAATAAGAATTTTTGTAAGAGGAAAATAAAAGTAGAAAAAACCAATTGGATATGGAGATAACTTTCAGTAACAGACGCACCTTTATAGTCGTAACCAGTCCCAACCTGTAACAAGCATTGTCCATTCATTACACGAGTTAATAGAGGCAATTACTTCCACAATGAAATCTAAACAGTTCATAACAGACGCAACATTGCATACACGAAATTCTCTTTTTGTCAGAAAAGAAAATTCAAGCAAAAAATGTGTATAATTTCGGATTAAATTTTAACATTAATTCTAATTTCATCATCAAGAACAAGAAAGGGTTTCTATAACAAGTTAAGTACTGTCATCCAATTTCTATTGCCAATTCAGTTGAATCATACATACATTTCAACAAAATTAGCATTTCTATCACGTGAATCCTTATTTGCAGTTTAAGCAATGGCAGATTGATTATCTTTATAATAGTAAACATATTAATAACACAAAAAAAAAAATTAAGAAAACAGATATGATACATGCCTATCAGCCATAGCAGCAATGGACTTGAAAGCCTGAATCAAACCGCGATCAGGATTGCCTCCACGGCTCTGCCATTTACCAAGAGAACCAGAAAGAAGCTCACTGGAGGAGCCATTAGTCTTAGTAATAACGGTGGTGAGAGCACCGTCACCGAGAAGAGGGTTAAGAGGACCACCGACACGATTAGGATCGTGATCGGAGGATTCATTAGCAAAAGTACGCCACTCCGAGGTCTCGTCAACGGAGTGAGCTTCAAGGATCAAACCGCACTCGGAGCAGATAGTATCGCCGGCGGCATGGTCGAAGACTACCTCGGTAAGTCGCTTGCAGTCACCGCAATAAGAATCGCCCATCTTCTTCTCTTCTTCTTATTGATTCCAACAAGATCGTCGTTAAGATGATGATAAAGACGAGACTAGAGAGAGAGAGAGACTGCAGTTTTTGCCTGATCGTACGTTTCCGGATTTATAAGCGGAGAGGTAGGTTCGGATTTTAGGCTGCCGCTGCCTCTGTCTCTGACACCTCCTTCTTACCTTAACTCACACACATCACATGAATATTAATGCATAGCCTAATTTTACCCGTCACTAGCTAATATTTGGAGCAACCAAAACCAGAACGACAATAAAAATTTTGTTAGAAAATTTGCAATTTATACATGATAAGAAAATAAACTTATTATTATTTTTATTCGTTTAAAAACATTTGAAAAATGCTGGATTTTTTTTTCCCTCAAAATTGGGTTTTCCTTCTCTTTTTGCATCCATGCCAAATAAAACTTTGGCAAATAAGGAAAGAGAGTTAATTTTTGATTCTGAACTTTCTAGTAATTAACAAGTTCTACATTAGCTTCTTTCTTATCAATGACAATGGAATTAACAAAAATGTCAGAAATTTAAAATATCTTTCAAAAAAATATCAAAAGCATAAATGCTTTTGGATCATAAAATATCCAACTCTTAAAACTAAAAATGTTAAAAGTAAAAAAAAAAAATTATTAATTTAAAACAGTAAATACTAAATAGAATAGAACTACAATAATTTCCAATGTGAGACAAAAAAAAATATATGTACAAAAAATAAATTAGGCTTCAAAGTTAAAAATTTAAAAAAAAAAAAAAGAGAGAGAGAGATTTGTTGCATGTATAATTCAGCTGCTACTTTTCATCATCTTACAAAATCCAAGTTCCAACAAGGTGGGAAAGCTAAACGAGGAAAAGTTAAAAAAAAAAAAATTACATCTGCAGTTTTGATTTAGCCTAGAAACTAAGCCAACCTCTTCCTTAAAATATACAAATAGCCATTGCTATCACTGCAAAACTTGTTCCTGTCAACTTTCTGTCCACTTTTGATGCAAAACCGGTTGTTTGCGTTCGTGCCTGCCCATTCCTTCCCTTTTCCCCTCAAGTCATCGAAAATGTTATCATGACCGAAAATCCCATATCCAAGCACTTCAACATTTCCCTCAACAAGGGTTGAGTTTTTGTTATCTCATATTGCAGCACTGGGCCCTTCCCAGTTTTTGCAATTTATCCCACAGGCAGATCATCTGCCTCGGGGATTGGTAATGCGCCGTGAAATAGCCTTCGATACATCCAAACTGGCAGAACTTTAAGCTGTGTAAATACTCCACAGGTTTTGAGCTGTTAAACTGCTCCACCCACATACCCATGCTCACGTCTTCCATTTTGAACAACTGCAGAAAGGGTAGGTGAAAATTAGTTGAACAGTCCTCTCACTCTTCACCTTGGTTTCATTTTTTTTTTTCTATTTCTTTTACTTGTGGTTAAAAGGTGGGAGAAATTTCTTACCCTTAATTTATGTCTCTCAAACAAAGAAACAATGAACTGCGCAATGTCGGAGGACAAAATATAGCCAGGACCATTTGCATAGGGTGGATAATCTTCTTCTGGCCACTCCTGAAACCACCAAAAACAAATGAATAAAATGGCAAGAGAATGGCAATGCAAGTTTGCTGTACAAATATAGGGTGCAAGGGCATCTTAAATCCCCAATCCTTAAAACGCGTATGGTCTATCAGATCAGGCATCATTTAAACCGATAAGATAATGCACATAATGCTGCCTCATTTTCATGTAAAATCTGAGGGGTTGGTTGGTGACATGAAGTTGAATGCGCCATGTTATTTTATAGGCATGTAAAGGACCTACTGAGATTATAAAATAATACAATTAATGGCGTTGACCATACCTCATATGTCACAGCCCATTTACCATATCGAAGAGGCTTGTGATAGTAATTTATGTTCCCAATATAGAAGCTCCTACCCTCAGGAACTTCCCTTGCTTCATCAATCACAGCATCCACTCTAACAAATGTGTCATCATCACCTTTCATTATATATTTTGCTTGCACAGTACGTACCTGTGAAGATAAGTCATTTAAACATAAATTAATATCAGAATGAGTTGCTAATTTCTTTTAAAAAAAATTTAAAATTTCATTACTCACCCCGTATTCACAGATAGCAACAGTTTTTAACACCACAAGGTCATAGTTATCCATATAGGGCACAATCACAATGTCACGGAAAAATTCTGCCTCTCTCTTCAACTCCAAATTCACTTCTTTCCTTGCATGCTGTGCAAACATAAATTAAAATAAGAAATTACTCCCCAATTCCAATTACACCAAGGAAAGATCAGAACTGTTTAGTTCTTAGCTTACCAGCGCTACAAAGAAACGAGCCACCACATGAGAAGATTTAATAAGCCTGTGCTGCATCCAAGACTTCCTCACAGCCATCCTCTCAGCAAAATGATTGCCTGCAGAAAGAACGCCAATAAAAAGTTCTGCAGGGTCCTCAGGAAGAGGAGGTGCTCTCCATTTGTCTGACATCTCTAAATGCCTCTGAGGGGCAAAACTAGGGTGTATACTGGGCAATGATGCAGCAAATATGGAGTGAACATCAATGTCTCCATTAACAGTTAGCCCAGTAGCATCCTCAAGAGTATATCCCTGTCAGAATTACATAATACTATTACAAAATGCCAACGCATATCGTTTCTGGAATTGATTCAAAGGTAATTTTATTACTTACAGTGTGATAAGGAAAAGAGGTCAAATGCCTCCCATCAACATTAACATGATAACCCTCTAAACCAGCACTAAGAGTTAAAACAAACAGCTTTTCCTCTACAAATGGGTATGGCCAGTCAACGGACACCTTTTTCGTTCGGCCTATTAGACGGCTTAACCACCAAGTGGCCTTTGACTCCTCTGAGCGATTGTCATCATCACGTATCCATTTCTCACACTTTACTTGACCATCAACTGCAACCCAATATTAAACAATTATTCACTCAGGATGAAGCATACAAGAAAGAGAAAATGAAATTCTATCAAACAAGGCATTACTGCTCAAGTTTCGATTCTTTAGCAAGTAACATTCAAGGAAGAAAGGCAAAAGAGCAACATAGTTGTTTGACCATTGTATGATAAAAGTTCCCAAAACTTCCTTTTCATTCAAGAGTATGCTCATCTTTCTCCACTCATTTTCATAACTAAAAGATAAATTTTGTCTTTGTCCAGCCCAAACTGCAAAAGGCTCATTTCTAAGTTTCTATGTTGACAACATAGCACAAAACACCCATATAACCTAGACAGGCCATTACCCAACATAATGCCAACAGTCTCATTCAAATGCACATGTTAATAATGCAGGCACCTCCAAATGAACAAAAAGTCCTACCCATAATTAACCATCATAAGATGAGAGCGGCCAAGTCTTTAAGTTTGAGATAAATCCCAACCAACCCGTGGCCCCAAAAACCAAAACAGAAGAGCTTAATGCCCTTCTTATTATGACAAATAAAAGTATTTCAAACTTAATTTTCACGCAAATTTTTTTATTCTGGCTCATCATTTTAGCTCTCATGCAGCAACTGCATCCAAAGTTCCCCTTTTTGTTAACCCACAATACCCCATCTCTCCAGCCCACTTCACAACATCAAACTCATAACTCACGGTTGCATAGCAATTCTAACTGATCAACAAGCTACATTTACTTGTTGGGACTCTATAACTTATACATTTCCATTGAGCAAACAAGAAAAGACCAATGCGCAAATTCCCAATAGAAGATATCCGATGCCCGTTGAGGGCTAAGAAGTCAGAATTGAAATACACAAACAAAAATTGTATAGCAGGCCAAGTACACAAACAAAAAATCAATAATCCATGAACAATGATCAGCCAAAAGAACACCTAATCAGGCAGTAAATTACCTGTTTCCTCATCGGCCCTAGACTTCCAACCCTCACAGCGCAAAGCAGTCCCCCACTGCATCCTATAACAAGTATTCTGCTCAATCACTGGCTTCCCACTCCAATCTCCCCTTAACCTGGGATTGAAATGCAAAATCCTTGGCGGGTCTTCCCCATCCACAGTCTTCAAACCCTGCAACTCAAGCATAAACTGTGACACCATCACCTGCTCTTCCCCATCTTTGACTAGCGCTATCTTCGAGTCTTTCTCCGGATGGGCCCCCCTCGGCTTCCCCACCACCGTCACATGTGATCCCAATGTTAGACCACACGGCAACTCCACCACCTTGCCTTGCTTAAGAAACTCAGACCCAGAGAGGGAAACCGAATGTGGGCATGATTCAGATAGGTTCTCGGGCTTATTATTAACTTTAGAAGTCTGAAGATTACCAGACTCTATCCCTTCCCAAAGCTTCCTACCCACCTCCCAAGCAGTCTTAGCACTCTTATGGAGCTCCACCGACCCATCTTTTTTAGTGGGATCAAATGTTTTGGGGTCAAAATTCAAACTTGACAAAATATTAAACGGTGGTCTCTTGTAAGTTCCAGCCCTGGGTTGGGACTGAGTCGGTTGATCCGAGTTATGAGAAACCCAGAAAAAAGGGCGAGATGGGGCATCTTTATACTGCAACTCCTCTTCGCTTTGAAGCACAAAAGGGCGAGTCAGGGTTTCTTGAGACACAGCACCAAAGCCAGTATTAAACACAAAAGGGATTTCTAAAGTTACAAGGAGTATATACAAAACAGCTACACCAATCAGGATTTGAATCGACCTTTGTCTGCTTAAAGAAACAAATACGTCGATTTTATCCAATCTGGTCTCCGATTTACCCCTCTTCATATCAAAGAAAAAGAAAAAGAAACCTAATTTCTGAACGAAAAACCAAAAATCTGATAACCAAATTAGAAAGAAAAAAGATGGGTATTATAGAGGTGTAGCTACAAAATGAGAAGAAGAAGAAGAATTAGACGATCAACATACGTTCTGAAGAAACGCGTAGGGAAGAGAGGAGAAGATTTGAAATGCTCAAAAGAAAACGGGAAAGAAAGATTTTTGATTTTGATATAATAAAAATATTAAATTACTAATAATAATAATGGGGGCTTTTTCAGGGAGTCGGCCATCTCAACCTTTTTTCCAGGAATGTGAAAATGAAATGCATACAATACAACTTAGTATATTACCTTTTAATTTGCCTTTCATTTTTTTTTTTTAAATTGAATTTCATTTTGTCGCTTGACAGAAATTGCAACAATTCGAAATTTCAGACATTATTAATTTGATTGCGAGATTAGAAATCCTTTTCAAATTTATTTATTTGGAAAAAATTATATTAACATTTGGTTTTTCTAAAATTTTACAATTCTTTCTATACTATTATAAAATAATGGAATAAGAAAAAAAATAATATAAAAAGTATACGAAATTAAAAATTCAAATAATATAAAAATATAAATTAATTCAAATAAAATTGCAAATAATGAATATTAAAAATGTTTATTATGTGCAACACACATAAACAAAAAACTAAGCGAAATAAAATACATTTAAATAATATTTGGTAATTATAAAAAAATATTTAATTGTCATTTTCTTAAAAATCACATATTAAATCAAGAAATTCAAACTTGTCATTAGTTTTATTTATTTTTTAATTAGTTTTATCTAAATTTCAATAGTTCATTGGTTTTTACTTTTTTATGTTTCTAAAAAAATTATAAAATAATTGATATATTTCAGTTTCATTTTTGCTATATATTGTTCTTTATTTTATTGAATATTTATTACTGCTAATATGCTTAAATTTAAATGCGATAATTATTTCTGCTTTTATTAAGATTTTTTTACAGTACTTCAAACAAAATATTTTTTATACTAATATATTCTTTTTTAAAGTAGAAATAGATTAATATAAAAATAAAAAAACCATTTATAATTGATTAAGGGTGATATTTGAAAAGATAATAAAAAGAAAATAGCAGTGAAAATACCCCACATGTCCTAAGATGTCAGGGGTAGTTGTTGTCTTAATGGCAATAAGCCAAGAACAAATTAGTCATTTGATTGATTTGCTTATAAAACCATTCTTTTATTATTGATTTTTTTTTTCTTAGAAATTATCTTACATTAGTTGATTATAGAAGTATATATTACTATTAGTCTACCTTTCTAACCATTTTAGTAGTACACACAAGAAAAATAAAAGTAATTTTTTTTAATATTACTATTATTCTGGATTTATTTTTTTTTTCTATTCAACTACAAACAATTTATTTATTGATGAAAAAAATGATTAATTAGTTTATAATAGCATAAGGTAAGATAAGATAAGATCATGTAGCAATATTTATTGTAATATTTTAAATTTTACCTATTAAAAAAATAACTTTAAAATTGAATAAAGAAGATTAAAATTTTAAAAGAGGAGGTTAAGAAAGGCTGCATCATGACTTTTGTGTAGACAGAATCTTCTTTTTATTTGAAAAGTGGGAGTGGAATGGACACCTACTTCTCTTACTCTATCCAGCTCACCTTCTTTACTACGCAAAATTACGTTTTCATCCCTCAAATTAGCAAATATTATTATTGTTTAACTAATAGGTTTTTATTTTTTAACTACAAAATATCAATCATAAATTATTAAAAAATTAAAAATATATCTATGGACATTGTTTGCCTTTTATTATTAATATTTACTATTCCATAGTTGAATTTAAACAATCTTGCTTTTAATGTTTTGGCTTAAATCTGATTTAGAACTAAGAATTTAGTGATATAGGCTATTAAATTTTGTACTATTGTCATTGGAATTGTAATTATGCAAAGCACCACTAAATCTATTAGTACTTCATTATCACCTTGAACTTTTTATAAAAAATATTGCCCACTCAGTTCCAAGATAAATAAAAATGTTTGTTTTCAAATTAATAATACAAAAATTAAAATCCAATCAACATAATTTACTTTTTGTCCAAATCCAAAGTTAGTAGAAACAATTTTATCTTGATCTAGCGGTAGTTTAAACACTAATAATTGTATACTTAAAGTAAAAAGCAAATGAACCAATGCGTTCTGAATAGTCAAAACTCAGTTGGCTTAATGCTGGTTCAAGTTCATTCATTCTATTAAATAAGTCGAGCTTGAGCTCAACAATCAAGCTCGTTTAACAAATGACACAAGCTCGCAAATTATTTCAGAAATTATTTTTTTTAGTTATTCACGACCATATTCTTAAGTATGTTTGCTTACATATATCAAATTCAAAACTACTTCATTTTATTATAGAAAATAAAAAACACTAAACCTAAAAACTATCATTATTCATGAGCCAAAAAACTATCATTATTCATGAGCCAAGTTTTAAATGAGGTTTCAAACTGAACTTCTAACGAATTAACAAGTCGAGCTCCTAACTAGCTATTAAGCCAAGCTCAAGCATCTCCATACACGCTCATTTAACAAACAAGGCAAGTTCGAGAAGGACAGTGTTTGGCTTGACTCAATTCCTTTACAATCCTAACTTGATCCAAATGAATTTGAGAGAGAAGAATATAAGTGATTTGCCAAATTTTTGTATGCAAAAAAAATTGATGTAAAAAATTGAAGGGATGCTGAATTTTAGTAATTTGTGGGGTACATATTGAAAAGTTATACTTGTCCAGTTTGAACAAAACAATTAGGTGCAATATGAATTTATCGATCATTCATTTATAAGTTCATATCTGTGCGCAAATTCATGGACTTTGACATGACATGAGTCATTATGCACAAACAGGTCAGATCCTAGCTAGACCCCAAAAGACCAAAATGATGGAAATGCTAACTAGTTTGTGTGAAAGTGAGTGTGTGTTAACAAATATGTATTGAGAATGTAATGCTAAATCAAATAGTGATCAGGAAGTGTGATATACTTATATTTGAATGAAGTATAATTTTATATTTCCTTGTTCATTCGCTTGTAACTTTAGATGTGTATGAATCCATAGAGTTTGTAATATCTTATATTAATAAAATGATTATGATTCCTAATAAAATTGCTCAATTCACATAATTTAAAATCAAATTTAAGTTGTCATCTAAAAATAAATAAATATAAGTTGCCACATTCAAAAAGTTAAAATGTAATGTGGTGCATAGGATCGATTCCTAAACGATTCTTTATAAAAACCTTTTGCATTATAGATAAACCGATTCCTCTAAAATGAGAAAGATTTTTCAAAACCACAATTGGTTATAATTTGATTTTTTATTTATGGTTCAATTCGGTCCTTAACGTTTTGGTGACTGATTCTTTACTTTCGATTTTAGTGGAACCCTATAATTCTCAATCAAAATATATCTTTTACATAAATTATTACTAATTTAATAACTAAATTATATTAAACTTGCAAGAATCTAATAAATTATAATAATAATAAAAACCAAGGTACTAAATATTACATAACCAATTAAAATCACGTTCAAATTTTAAGATTCGGACTAATAATTACAGTTAAAATTGAAATTACGCAATTTTGATGTCTGATAATAGTTATATCGTATCTTTTAGGTATTATATATAATTTTATTTTATAATAATAATATTATTATTTAATATATATATATATATATATATATATAAAAGTATTATTTTTAATTATAATCGATTCTTAGTTTCGGTTTGATTCAGTTCTTTCAGGTTTCATTTTTAGTTATTGTTCAATATCTGTTCCAATACTTCATTTGATAATTTTTTAATTTTGGTTCCAGTTTAGTTCCTGTAAGAGTGATTATTCACCGATTCTTGATTGAACACCAAGAACTAGACACAACCCTAAAATTATATAACTTAATTCAAAACCAAAGGTTAAAGGGAAAAAAAAAGATGAAATTGAATTAAAATAAGAAAATGAGGACAAGTCAAAACATGAAAGTCAACTATAGGATTATAGAAAATTCAAATAAAGTTGGCTAATTGGGTCACTCATCAATTAATGTGATAGAAGAACAAATATTAACCTCAAAACTGGCTAGTTAGCAAAACAATAAATCATGTGATGCCCACACCAACCATTAATAATACACATAGGAAAACATGTTGACCTTGACTAAATATTAGGTATATGGATCCTTTTCTAGCAATACTTTTCTTACCATTCTTGTAATATGTTTCCTTTCCTTGTCAATAATTAAAATTTTTGTCTCTTTTAGTGCATTCTATCAAATTTTAGCTTTCTATTTATGGTGTAATTTGATTGGTATGGAAAGAAATTGCTCTTATTTTAACTCCATTCCAAAATATTTGGGTATTTAAAATTTCATTCCAAATATTATTCGGATTTAATAATTTCATCTCATACCATTGAAATTTTGGTATGATATTCGGTAATTCCAATTTTTTGCATTATATATAAAATATATCATTTTATGGGATATTAAAAAACATAAATTTCAATTTTTTATTAATTTAAATATATCCTTTGCACCCATTAAAATTAAAAAGGATAATTAAAAATTTATTAATTGTCTCAACTCATTAAAATTACTAAATTAAATGTATTCTACTTATGTGTTGTTTGAGCTGAAATTTTGCTATGGAAATGACGTGGCCTCCAATTAAAAAAGTAAACCACGTCATATTTAAAAAAACAGAAATATCCTATTTGCTCTCAATTTTAAAATCAGAAAAAAAAAATAATAAAAAAATGTCCTATTTGCCCTCATGTCATTTCATTCAGCCAACCCTACGCGCACACGACCTCTCTCAATCTCTCTCTCCCTCCCTCACTCTCGATCTAATGTTTGCTTTCAAGTTGAATTCATTCTTTTGAAAGTTCGATCTATACATTACTGGGAATTAAATGTTTGAAAGTCAAATCTCTATCTGTATTGTCTCCTAATTATTTTTCCTTATTATTAATTGAAGTTGCTCATGGAAGTGTGAAATCAGTTTTTAAATCTTGGGAGCGGTGCTTGAAACTTCTGGAGTATATCTCTCTTGTTCCTTTCATTTAAGCAATTCTGGATGATGAAATTTGCAAGACTTGTATTTAGCTTCTTCGGCTAATTAAAATTTTTAGGAATATTTGTATTTATAATGATTAATTAGTGTTGATTATGTTATTGAAGTTGAAGTTTACTGGTTGATGAGTAATTTGTTTATTGAGATTCGAGAATTGACCATGAAAATTGATAAAAAAATGCTTCTAATCTTCATTTGGCTGGTATGCCTACAAGGTGTTTGTGGTTTTGCCTGAATGGATGATGCTTCATTTCGACATAACATTTTCTGATTTGCTGAAACAGCCTGAAATAAAAGCTAGTACATTAAAATATGATTTATTAGTATGCATATATTTGTTTTAATAGTAATTTTATTTTGCATACTATAGATTTGTAGCATGTTTAAAAAATTATGGTATGAGAGGAGGCAAAGAAATATAATTAGTGGATGGATGTGGGTAATTTTCCTTTTCCTTGTTATGTGAAACTAGAATTTAACTTGCACAATGTGTGGTTAGGCCGAATTAAAATAAAATGAAATATGAACTGTTTGATTCATTGATTTTTTACAGTCAAGAACCGTAACTGTAATCTTAGATGATGGTTCGGTTTTATTTCTATAAAAATTAAAATGCAATCGCTTATTATTCAACTTATACAATATTATTTTAAAATGCTAAGAATAATTTCTTTTAAACAATCATAATTCATGGTTTGATTAAATTTTTATTCATATTGAACTGCTAATATAAATGATGTCTAAATTAAATTTGTGCAACTAAAAAATTAAACTCATGATTTATTTCATATTTTCTCTAGAAAGTCGTTATAAACCATTTGAACTATAGAAAATAAGTTTATTGGTATATTATATTGTCAATAAAAGTATAATTTTATTACCTTTAAAAAAAATTGAAATATAATTTTATAATATTTACTATTAAAAAAATAACATGTTTTTTTATAAATATAAGTAATTATACAAAATATTATAATAACAATATCCATAATATATTAATGACATTAATTAAAATTTACATGAGAAAAGAATATCTTATTTTAGAATTTTAAAATTTTTCGGTAAACATTTATTTGAAATCTATTATCGTCTGAAACTAAAATTTCTAAGCATTGTTTACTAATTATCTTGGTATTATAATGTAAACTTGTGTATGTAAAATTTTTCGTCTTCGTCGTTGTCTTCTTCTTCTTCTTCTTCTTTTTCTTCTTCTCGTTATCTTCTTCTCATCCTCCTTCTCTTTCATCATCATCATCATCTTCTTCGTCTTCTTCTTCTTCTTCTTCTTCTTCTTCTTCTTCTTCTTCTTCTTCTTCTTCTTCTTCTTCTTCTTCTTCTTCTTCTGCTGTTAATATTTCTAACAGTAAGAGAGACAGAGGGACAGAGAAAAATCAGATTAAATACAAAAGCAAAAGACGAAAGAAGAGAAAGAGAAAAGGAAATTGACAGAGGCAGCAGAGGAATCCAAGAGAAAGAAGAAGAAAAGAGAAACAATGGGAATCAGAGGTCATAATAGAAGATTTAAAATTCTAGGGTTTTGGATTTTTCCCATTCTTCTGTATGAATTTTTTTTTAGATTTAATTGCTTGTTTCTGTAAGGATAATTTCATCCTTCTTATTGTTGTCGTTAATGACTTGTAAATGATGTTGTTGGTTTTTGCGTTGTTGTTCTAAGTAATAAGTCAAAACTGTTTGTTATCAAAATCTGTTGCAAAATTC
>CANUEY010062519.1:0-13734 GCA_948099555.1 Croton setiger | reverse complement strand
ACATTCCAAATCTCTCATTCCCACGTCAATTTCAGCATTGAATGCATACTCTTTCAGAAATACAGCAGAAAGTTCATTCCAATCTCTAGTCTTCTTTTTATCCAGATTGTAGTACCAGGTCTGTGCTGCACCAGTTAGTGATAATGGGAACATTTTGACAATATCCTCCGGTGGACTGCCACTAATTTCCATCAAAGACTTGTACTGCATCAGGTGAATTCTCGGGTTGCCCATGCCATTGTACAGAGAGAACTTTGGCATTTTGTAAGTCACAGGTGTAGCTTCCTTCAATTTCAAATCCATCAAAGACGGTTTGTAATTATTTTCTCTGAAACGGAGAAAGAATAATTTAGGTTTAGATGCGATTGTTTAAATTTCCGCACTTTACCGCTTTCAATAATTGAATTTGATTTTTGCAAAAAACGCAAATCGCCATTTATGAACATTGCTAGTTTTAATCACGTAACGACTTTTTATTAAAACTTAAAATTTTGGAAAGAAAAACAAACCAAGAGACTGGTTTTACCGGGCGGCAGTTTAAGTAAAACTGAAACCGTCGTACCTTACCCCTTACCCCAAAATCTCTGAATTTCGACCAGTGCTTTCAAAAACAAAAAAACGGAGTTATTTTTCTAAAAATTAAATTTGGTGTCCCAAAAATCAGGTGGCGACTCTAAAAACTATTTTTTAAGACCAACTAGTTCGGCAACGTAAAACCAAAAATCGTTTTATCACTCAGTATTTTCAATCCATAAAACTTCGCTTACCGCTCCGCCGCGAGTGTTAACAGTTTTTTTTAAGACAAAACAGAAACACAAAAATAGCTGAAGCAAAAACAACAATCTTTAGCATCATAAAACAGCAATAGTAGTTTAGTCATTTTTATAGGGAAAATGCACACTATTAAACATAAAATGAGGGTATGGAGATGCTGGTTTTATACCACACTTGCCAAGGTATAAACCAGTTTCTAAATTAGACAAGGAAGCACTCATTAAACACACTAACAATTACAGATCAGATTTTGGGTCTTAAGGGAAGAAATTATCATGTTGAAGGAAATTGCAAGTAGCTGACAGCAGTTTGATAGCATGGTAAAGATACAACAGATTGGTTTCATGTTGAGTTAAATTAATTATTCGGAATGTTGGCTCTGACCATACTTTGCAGAATTAACAGCAAAAAAACATTACATATTCTTAAGCCTAAAATCAACCCAGAAACTAAGTATAGAACAAAAATAGAAGCAATCTCAAAATACAAACTGGGCAGAAACAAACACTAATTCTGGATAGGAAACAGCAGAACAGCAAAATAGTATTGTCCATAAATGAGAACCAGACAAAGCAACAGAAACAACGTGAACTCAAATTCATTCATTTTTCAAACAAAAAGAAACACAACTCATTCAAACAACAGAAATAAGCAATCGGCTCAATTTGGTTCTAACACATATAGTTTCATGGAAAATCAGAAATGTAAATTGGAGAAAATTGAAAAGGTACCTCAAAACCTCAGGCCCTTAGAAATTGCTTTGATTCAATTCCAAATGTTCTTTTACAGTTTCGAAGTTCTTCAACAAAAACTCTTTAAAAATTGAAAAATGACACGATTGATTTTTGGTTTCGAATGGATTTCGAAAGAGAAATCAATTGGTTACAAGAAGGAGATTAACCCTAATTATTTCTAAACTTACACTATTTCCTTCGATTCCCTCTCCTCCCCAGCCTCTCTTTTTTCTTTTCTTTTCTTTTCTTTTTTTATTTTTTTTCTATCTCTTTTAATTTTCTTTGAAAACATCATTTTTCTCTCTTTTTTTTAATTCCTCTTTTTTTATATTCTTTTAAGTAAATTCAAAATATATACACAAATAATATATAAGAGTAGAATTTTAATTAAAAATCAAAATCAATAAAATAAAAAAGTTCACTTAATTAAACAAAAATTAATTAATCTAAAGAAAACAAACATATATATTTAATTATTATTTTTTTAAGGTCGAAAAATTTAAAGAAGAAGGAGAATTTTGGGATATTTTTCAAAACAAACAAAAATTGATTTGGAATTGGGAAATTCGGGAATTCGTCGAGCGAAAAATATGTTCATCGTTGGGTATTTTTCATTTTTAGATTTTGGGCAAAAATTGAGCGTCAACAGCAAGGTGGAGAGGGAAGTGGGTCACATGTGCATTCATGTGCACCCTAAAAAAGGTGCAAAAGCAGCTAAACTGGCCCCCCTAGCCATAGTATTTCAGGATCAAGTTTGTGGAAGTCCCTATTCACAAATGATCCAAATTTTGGAGGGTTGGGCCAAACAGCTAGGGATGACATAGTTTCTGGTAAGTGGGCTAAAGCAAATGTCAAAACTAGAGGGAAAAAGGGTAGACCATGGAAAACCAGCCTTGCTAAACCATCTGATGCCAAGGCAGGAGGTGTTAGAGATGGGGAAAAGCAGGCTACTGCTGATGCCAAGGCTGGAGGTGTTAAAATTGGCCAACAGAAGACTGCTACACCTTTTGAGGGCGTAAAAATTGGAGAACAGAAGGCTGTTGCACTACCTGTGCCAGGCAGAAGCAGCAGCAGCAGCATGCTTCCTCAAGGTAAGATGTCAACTTGAACTTTATGTTTGTCATTATATTTGGCTTCAACATGCTAATTTTTTTATATTTCCTCCTACCTCAGTTATAATTTAAGAAAGGGAAAAAGCAAAGCATTAGTTCAAGAAGATAAGTCAATAAGTGAAAGTGACAGTGACTTTCACTTGCCAGAAGTCAATGTTGAGCATGCAACTCAACAGAATGGTGGTGAGGACAATGAGTGTGGATCCATCCCATCCTCTTGTCCTCTTGATATCAGTGATGATTCTGGGGATTAGAGCAACAGTGAGGAGCTTGAAGATAAGAAATGTGGGGATAGTGACAGTGATGGGGTGTAGTTAGACAATAAGGGCAAAAGAGGAAGAAGAAAGCAGACTGTTTTGGAGGGATGTATGATGATCTACATACTAGTGCTGTGGATGAAAACTTCACATTTAGGGTGGGGCAGACATTTGTGGATGTCACAGTATTCAGGACTGCTTTGAGGGATTATGCAATTAGGCAGGGATTTCTAGTTAAGAAGATTCATAATGACAAGCTGAGGTATACTGCAAAGTGTGGGGATCTAGAAGGGAAATATGAGTGGAGAATTCTTGCATCCCTAATGGCAGATGAATGCACATTTAGGGTCAGCACCTTGAAACCAACACACACATGTGAAAGGCTAGAGAGGAATAAAAATGCAGTCATCACTTTTAGATGGGTGTAAGAAAAAATTAAGGAGAAGGTGAAAATTGACCATTCAATAAGCTATGATCTATTAAATGATGAATTGGAGAAGGAGTTGGGGGTTCAGCCAGAGTTATGGAAGTTATATAGGGCAAAAAGGTGGTCAAAGCTAAAAGGGATTGGATTTTTGTAGAAAGTTATAATGACTTAAGGAAGTACATGGAAGCCATTATAAAGTACAATCCAGGGAGTGTTATGAAGTTTACTCCTAAGCCAAGAACTTCAGAGAATGATCCAGTAATCTTCTCAACAATATTTGTTTGCTTCGAAGCCCTGAAAAATGCCTTCATAAAGGGATGTAGGCCATTTATTAGTTTGGATGGAGCTCACCTCAAAGGAGAGTTTGGAGGGATCATTTTGTCTGCTATCACCATGGATGGCAACAACTCTGTCATCCCCCTTGCATGGGTAGTGGTCCAGTCTGAATGCAAGGAATTATGGTTATTCTTTCTGGACTGTCTTTACCAATGCATAGGCATTGAAACTGCATCAACTGGTCTGACATTCATGTTAGATAGAAAAAAGGTATCCTTGCTCAACTCAAACTGTTCTGACTGCTGTGCATATGTTTGATATTGTTGTGGGCATGGACTGGTTGATGGTGCACAACAAACATTCCCAGTAGCTAAGCAAAGATTCTGATGTAGACATATTTTGATGAGTTTCAGAACCAAATTCCATAGTACTGGTTTAGTTAAGGAGTTTTGGTCTATTTGTAAGTCTACACATGAGTGGGAGTTCAAGGCTGCCATGTCTAATATTCAGAACAAATATGAGGGAAAGCCAGCAAAATGGTTATTGGACGTTCCTTTGGAACACTGGGCAGCACATGCGTGCAGTCCAATGTCTAAGAGTTAACATGTCACAAACAACATGACTGAAAGTTTTAATAATTGGATGGGAAAGTTAAGAGCAATGCCAATTGTGGATTTGCTTGACAAGCTAAGGCAGAAATGTATGTGTTGTTATTCAGTTTTGGATTATTACCAAAAAGATGGTGATAAAACATTTTTGGGATACGCGTTGCCGAACTAGTCGGTCTTAAAATAATTTTAGAGTCGCCACTCGATTTCGGGACACCAATTTTAATTTTCAAGAAAAATGACTCCGTTTCTAATTTTAAGGCACTGGTAAAAAATTAGAGATCCGGGTAAAGGGGGTAAGGTACAACAATTTAAGTTTTACTTAAACTGCCGCCCGGTAAAACCGGCCTTTTGGTTTGCTTAATTTCCAAAATTTAAGTTTATTTTAAAAGAAAAGTCGTTGCGTGATTAGTTCTATCAATATTCCTGATTGACATTTTTCGATCAATTGTGAATACAAATTCGAACACGAAAACAATAATTTGTGGAAATTAAAGGTGCGAGAAAATAAATCATTCACATCTAAACCGAATTATTCTTTCTCCATTTAGGAGAAAATAATTACAAACCGGTCCTAAATAAATTACATTCTACCCGAATAAATCCTAAATTGAATCCCAAAACGCTCCAAAAACATATAAACAAGCATTTAAAGCATTCTTACAAAATTACAGAAAAGTCCCCGAAGTTTGGAAAAATAACGAAAAGGTCCCTACAATTTTTAAAAATTACCAAAATGCTCCTAATCATATTAAGCATGCTAAAACAGACCATGAACAAAGAATGTTCAGAAAAAAAAACCCCTAATGATGTAAAATAACCAAAATTGTCCCTAATATGCAAAATTACAGATTGGTCCCTAGATATGTAAAATTATCATTAACATACAAAACAGTTCATGCAACTAACAGCATTACTTAAACAATCCCTTGAACATATTGCATTTGCAAAATAGCACATAGCCATGCAAAATTTACTAATCATTTCCTAAAGAAAATGCCAAATTGTTAAAAGGTCCTCTAATATGCAAAATTGTAGTTATGGTCCATACAACATGTCAAACTGCCCTAACATACCCCTTACATGCACATAGACTAAACATGAGACTAATCCAAAAGAGGTAGAATAGGCCATAACAGAATATGCCATTAACAAAGATTGAACCACAGACTGAAAACAAGTTGGTAGGTCAAAGCAGGCTAGACATTAAGACTGGTGAGCTGGAGACAATGGTATTAAAAGCAAAAATAGACAAGATTCCCAAGCAACAACATTTTGACATAAGAAGGAATTAAACAGAAGAATAAACCACGAACATAAAAAAGCAGAAAAAGAGTATCAATAAATAATGATACAACTGAAACCAATAAACAATGATCATTTTAGGCTTACAAAGGCAGAATCAATATCCTTAAAAAAATAAGTTGTGACACTCATTACCACTAACTCTTAGTGACAAGCAGCCAAGAAATTAAGCATAGCAAACAAAAGAGAACTGGGTTTATACATGGGATGCAGATTGAAAGCAGTCTGGAATGACAGAACCAAAAGTAATAGGAATTAAAACATACAGTGCAAAGAACTCAACATGATTCATTCTCATTCATTATCGAAATCTTAGGCTATCTGTCAGTAATACCTTCTTAACCGACATCAACTCGAAGGAATTTAAGCAAAAAGGCTAAAATTAAAAAGATTGGAACTGAAATTAAAATGAAATACCTTAGGTTAGGTCTTCGAATTTGATTCCACAGAATGAGCGTAAATTCTTTATAATCACAGCTTCTTTATACACAGAATTCCAGCAAACAGATACAGAAACTAAAGAAGAATCCCTCAATTCCTAACTTTCGAACCCTAGCTTACAAAATTTTACCCAAATTTTAAAAAGAAACCCCAATTTCTCTCAATACAGGAAAGCCAAAATTTTAATTTTGACCATAGCTTACTGTTTTTTTTTCAATTTCTCTCTCTCTTTCGATTTTGGATTTTTGGAACCCTCAATTTCCCCCCGTCTCGAATCTGGACTTCCTACTTTTATCCCTTCGCGAAAATGCCGCCTTCCGTCTTCAATCTCAACTCTTCTTTCTCTAGTCTTCGTCTCCCGCTCAAACTCTACTTCTCGTTTCTAGACCCCATCTTCGCCTCAACTTCTTCTTTCCTCAATCTTCGTTTCTTTTCTGTTCTGTTAATCTGTTCTTCTTTTCCCGTCGGTCTTTTTCTTTTGTTCTATTTCCTTTCTTTCTTTTATATTTTTTTTTTGTTTTAGTGATGGCCAAAACAGCGTCGTTTGGTGTTGAAATGGTGCGTTTCATTTCATTATTTTCTTCGGTCTTCTGACTTAGTGAAACGACGTCGTTCTACGCTAAGTAAAACGACGCTATTTTGAGCTTCCTGGCCCGCCCTTCCGTCTTTTCTCTGCTTATTCCATTTTGGTCCCTATTCTTTCCTCATTCTTTCAATTCTGTCCTTCCTTCCATTCCTTCCTTCAAATCCTCCCCTCTTCTTCCAATTTCTTTTCAATTACATCCTTTTCTTTTATTTTCTTTTATACTTCTAATTTTCTTCTTCTTATTTCCTTCTTCTTTTTCTTTTTTCTTCTTTTTTTTTTCCTCTTAAAATTAAGATACAAAATTAAATCACACAAAATCCTAATTACAAAATATTATTCAAATTAAAATTAAATTGAAAATTAATTCAATCCTTCTCTTTGTGATTTTTCCTTGGGGAAAAAATCGAGCATCAACAGTTTGCCCTCACTTTGATATAAATTGTGTGAAGCACAAATTATATCAAAACATCAATTGACGCGAAGATAAAAGGTACTTACCTCTGAATATTGTTGATGATGAATCTTCCCGTTTCATCTAAGGAAGGGTTGATTGGTCTCCCCATTTCTCCTAAGGAAGGTGATCTGATGAATCTCCCCGTTTCTTCAAAGAGAGCTTGGTTTTTCCCATTTCTTCTAAGGAATCTCTCATTTCTTCTAAGGAACTGTTTCCCATTTCTTCTAAGGAATCTCCCATTTCTTCTAAGGAACTATTTCCTATTTCTTCTAAGGAATCTCTCATTTCTTATAAGGAACTTTTTCCCATTTCTTCTAAGGAATCTCCCATTTCTTCTAAGGAACTTTTTCCCATTTCTTCTAAGGAATCTCCCATTTCTTCTAAGGAACTTTTTCCCATTTCTTCTAGGGAATCTCTCATTTCTTCTAAGGAACTTTTTCCCATTTCTTCTAAGGAACTTTTTCCCATTTCTTCTAAGGAATCTCCTATTTCTTCTAAGGAATGCTTTGATGATTCTTCCCATTTCTTCTAAGGAATGTTCTGATGAATCTTCCCATTTCTTCTAAGGAATTTGATCTAAACTTTCTCATTTCTTCTAAAGGAATTGGTTTGAATCTTCCCATTTCTTCTAAGGAAGTTAACTTGAATCTCCTCATTTCTTCTAAAGGAATTGAACTGAACCTTTCTATTTCTTCTAACGAAGCTGACTTGAATCTCCTTATTTCTTCTAAAGGAATTGAACTGAGTCTTCCCATTTCTTCTAAGGAACCTGACTTGAATCTCCTCATTTCTTCTAAAGGAATTGAACTGAGTCTTCCCATTTCTTCTAAGGAAACTGACTCGAATCTCCTCATTTCTCCTAAAGGAATTGAACTGAACTTTCCCATTTCTTCTAAGGAGGCTGACTCGAATCTCCTCATTTCTTCTAAAGGAATTGAACTGAATCTTCCCATTTCTTCTAAGGAAGTTTTCTTGAATCTATCACTGTTCTTTTGGAAGCTTTTGTTTTCTGACTATCTCATTTTCAATTTCTCCCTGGTTTTTCGAATCACCTTACTCATGGGGAATTTTATCCCTGCAAAACTTTTAAACAAATATGCAAATGTGTTGTTAGTCAAATGCATGTGTGCATGGCTTTCCTAATGCAATTCTATTCTAATGCAATGGCTACAAATGATGAAACCGTCCGAAGCAGCGCAAAATTGACGATTGACTTCTCAGGGGATCCCATTTCAAGATCTTATCATATGGCTTTTCTGTTTCTTTTCTTGTTGAATGCACCGCATCCATTCTTGATACTTCTTTGAATAGTTTCTTAAGTTCTTTGCGTTTGAACCTTTTTGCTGGTAAGCTTTTCCCATGCCCCCAGGGCTTTCTTATCTTTCTTCCTGTGATTCTGTTGCCCTTGATTGGAGCAATCGTTCCATTCTTTACCTTTTAGGGGCTTCCCGATTTTCAGAAAGGCAAACTTATTGTTCCCTTTCAAATCAGTCTTTGACCATTGGGGGGATTATTCAACCCATCACATTTCAGCATTTTTATTTTTATATCGATCTTTTCATCAGGATAATTAGTATTACTTCAAATTATTTAAAGTCACTCAGACTCACAACTTCTCTCATGTGTTTGGAAAGGGTTATTCATGTATGCACTCAGCGTTTACCGCGGTGAGCTAAGAGTCACTATAAGCTTGCTTCGAAACCTAACCTCCACTTGTATTGGTTACAAATTCAAATCAAAAGGTCTTTTCTTTGGTTGTAGTATGGCCTGGCTAAGGGTTGGACAAAATTTGATATTTCGGCTTATTTTGAAAGAATCACATTTTAATAAGCAGTTTGAAGCATTGTCAACTTGAAGTGGAAAGTGTTTCACTTTTCAATGTGTTTTATTTCTTAAGAGTTTCTTTTAGCTCTTTCTCATTTCTAGCTTTATTCCTCATTTTTCTTTTGCTTTCTTTTGACTTTAATTTTTTTGCTTTTCATGTTTTGATGACACTGTCACTTTCACTTATCTTTCATTTCTTTGCTTCCTTATTTTTCTTAGGCCTTTTACCTATTTGATCTTTCAAAAAGGGTGATTGAGAAAGTTATTTTCTTTTGGCTGGCTGATTGCTTGGTTTAAGAAACGACTGGTTTACATTGGGCTATAATGGGCTCATCTAAAGGTTTGTTCAACTAGGTCGGCTTTTAAAGCTAAATTGTTATCCCTAATTCGCCTTTATCATTTTTGAATTTGCAACTCTAACCTAAGCTTTAGGAAGGTCGCAAAGCAAGTTCTAGCACTTTTAGGCTAAGCACGTGAACTCACTCACAAAAATTTAGCAGTGTTTAGGCTCAAATCTCACATAACAATGCAAAAACAATTTGAAGTAATGAAAACTATTCCGATGAAAACACATATATAAAAACAAAATACTGAAATTTAACCAAAAACATTATTCTTAAATCTAGAAGTTGTTCAACCTTCTCAAATAAACAAAAGCAAAAGCTAAATCATAAGGTTATTTTCTTCAATTTCAATCGCTGGTTTAAGGTGAGGCTATACTACGGAAGTTTAGAAGTGGATTGTTCATGATATTAGGCTTGCTCTTCTCCGGGTCAGGTATTTTTCCCCGTTCGATCAAATCTTGGATCTAGTGTCTCAGCCTGACACATTTGTCTGTTTCATGCCCTGGTGTTTGATGAAATTCACAATAAGCTTTCTTATTATAATTGCTAGCCAGGGTATTTGATGGTTGAGGGTCGAGGGGTTGGAGAAGACCATACGGCTGAAGCCTTTTCAACACTTTTGACATTGGTATTGTGAGCTTGGAAAATTTTCTCGGGGTTTTAGTGGTTGCCCCGACTCGAAGGATTCGTTCTTATTAACCCGGTGCTCAGCTTGCTTATGCTTTTGAATGTATGACTCAATGTTCAGCTCCCTCAGTGCTTGAGCAATTCCTTCTTGAACCCTAGCATTAATCTCGACTTCCAATTCGGCTTTTATTTCAGCTTTCACCTCAACTTTCATTTTGGCTCTCATTCTTCTTATTGCGGCCTCAAACTCGCTGATGCCGGAGACCTCGTTCGAACTCTTCCTAGCCATCTCAAGTGATTGTATATTGTAAGTGTTGAAACCTGGTGAGCAAGATACTCCGATTAGTCTATCGTAGATTCTTTGCCACCCCGGTGATCTTGGCTTACAGCTTCGAAAAGCTATGGTAACTATGTGGCTGTACAGTGAAAAGTTGTTAGGAAATGATGCATGTATGCATGCGTGAATGCATATTTACAGAAATCAAACAGACAAGATTGAATGCAATTTTAATGTGTCATTTAGTTATCATGAAACATCGGTCCTTCCCCGCAGCTATTTGGAGAACTTGAAAAGTTTTGTCTGAGTAGGCGAGTAAAGTTTAACACAGTACATTTAAGATGTCTTTTGTTATTAACTAGCCATTTTTGGTTTTCTAGTTAATTATTTTCTCTCTTCTACCCTTTCTTTTTGCCTTAAGCACAATTGCCACTTAAGCAGGGTTTCATTTTCCTTTTTTGTTTTGACTTTCTTTTCATTTTTATTTGCTTTATTCTCACTCTCTCACTTCAAAAGACATCAAAAATGTAATAGCTAACAATCTCCACTTCATTGATAACAAAATGGTTTCATTTTAATGCTTATGAAAGTAAATTTTAAATGCAACTGAAATGAAGATACTAGTATATTATCAATTTGCAAACCTAGATTACAGATGCAATGAAAAGCACAAAATCAAAGCAGTAATCCAATTAGGGCAAAAATCAGAAAGACTTACATTTAATCAAGATCATTTTAAATAGAAATGTCAATAACCAGTGATGACATGAAAAAAGCTATTTAAATAAAAGAATTTATATGCATGTTGAACATAGCATCAGGTCAAATGGATCATGCCATTCTCTCAACTAGAACCAGTCTTGCATACCACAATAAGGAACACAATCCCAACAATCAAATCCAGAATGTAAACAGTAATCTTAATGAACCAAAACAAATCTAATTATTCTAAATGATCACTGAGCTGGACTAGGACATTAAAAAACAAATAGTGACAGGCAATAAACATCCATCATCAATAAACAAAACTCAATTATCAATATCCAGAATCCTTGCTTGGAATGAACACAGTAATGACTGACATATCAAACATCAAAATCATCCAAAACTAATTTCTAAACCAGAATCAACATCGAATAAGCAATCATCAAACTTAACAGCATAAGTGGGGAACACCAGAAATATTAGAAGAATACTTTAAATAACCAAGCAACCATAATAAACATTCTGTTCAGTCTGGTTCCCAAACTGCTCCAGTCATATTTAATTAAAATTGAAATAATAAGAACAAGAAATTAGATCTTAAGTGTACCTCACATACAGCACTAATCAGCTACAGAAAACCTCAGTTCCTCTTACAGCTTCAAGCTTAGTTCCAAAACGATGTTTACCAAAAAGATGAAAATACAAAACAACTTAAATTCTTGATTTCAAATTGATTTTGAAATCAGAATTCAAGTTTAATTACAGAATCGAAAAGTGAATTTTTCAAAAGAGAAGAAAAGAAAAATCAGAAGAATTACAAAATTGCTTTTTAGAATAGCTTCCAGAATGGCCTCCTTCGTTCCCTTCCAAAATCTCTCTCCCCACCTCGATGGCTTCTGCCTTTTATAGCTTCTCTCTCCTTCGTTCCTCCTCTTGTTCGTATGACACTTTCTTTTGCACCTCCAGCTGTACCCTTCGTTCCTCCTCTTTCCTTCGTCTCGTCTGTACCTTCCACGTATCCATTCTGTTATAGTTTGTTATACGTGAAAATTCTACTTTGGTGCTTCAATTTTCTGCATCAACTCTCTCCCTCTCTCTGGTTATATTCTTCATCTTTACTGTTCGAACCTCTCTCCTCTCTTTCAATTTCAATTTTGTTCTTCACTCGTCTCTTCTGTTTCAGTTTCATCTTCGTGCCCTCAAATCCCTTATTCCTCTTTCTGAATCTGTTTTTGTTTCAATTATTATTATTTTTGTTTCTGCCCAAACCAAAACAACGCCGTTTTAAGTCAAAACACAGCCATTGTACTTCTTCAATTTCAGCCCAGACTTAATCTTGAATCGAACCCATTCCGGTTCGATTCAACTTAATTTCCCCTTCTGTTTTCAACCCCTCCTATTTCCAGAATTCTGTTTTCACCCCAACAACTTTAACCCCGTGTGCAATTAAGCCCTTCCTTCTTGTTTTCTAATTCACCTAACTTCTTTTATTCTTCTTCAATTTCATCCTTTTCTCCTATTTTCTTCAAATTCAACCCATTTCTTCACTAATTTAATTTTTCTTTAAAAACAAAAATCAAAACTCTTTTTAAATATTATTTTTAGATCATATTTTAATTTTTTAAATTGAAATTAAAGGAAAACAAAATTAAAATTAAAATTGAAAATTCATCAAAAGGGAAATTAAATTAAAATTGAAGAGTCCTTTCTTTTCTAATTTTTTAACTTTAATCTCTTTAAAATTAAAAAGAAAAAGACTCAAATATATATTTTTTTGAAGAAAAGGGAATTTTTGAAATTGAATTGAAATCATTAACACATCCCGGGAATGGGGAAAAACTTAAAATATTCAAAGAGCTGGAAGAACTTGAGCTGTTTCGGAATTTCTGGAGATCTCTAGGCATACTATCATCATTGGTACTTTTTGGGACAAAAATTAAGCGTCAACATTTTGCCCTCACTTTGATATAATTTGTGTTTCACATAAATTTTATCAAAGTAACACTTGACGGTAAGGAAGAAATACTTACCTGGGTATATGATTGATCTCTGTTGAAAGCTACTTCTCCATTTTACTTCTCCACAATTTGGTGATGAATCCGGCACTACAAAAACCGAATTCCAGTGTTTGATTGAATTTTTTAATAATGTCTTCTCTACTATGCTTTTTCCACATCTTAATTGACAAATCCGGCGCTACAGAACCCGAATTCCAGTACTACGTTTGTCGACGGCAATTTGGTTTTCCTCTCGTGATCGAAAGGGTTTTTCTTTACAAAACTTTTCCGGTTCAATTTCTAGAAAAACGATGTTTAAGGCGATAAAAAGCCGTTTTGGATGTTTGCCGAAACTAGTCGGTCTTAAAAAAAAATTCGTTTTGAGTCGCCACCCATATCGGGAACCGGTTTTTACAAAAACCACAAAAATTCATTTGACTCCGTTTTTAAAATTTGGATAAGGCACAAAAATCCGAGCCAAAGATTTTGGGTAAGCGGGTAGGGTACGTTAGCCGAAATTACAATTTTGACTAACGCCCGGTTTAAACCGGCCTCTAAAACCAAATTTGATTTTCCGAAAATAAAGTTAAGACTCGTTTATTTTGAAAAAGCAACTATCGATGTTCCTAATCGGTGATTAAAGTCGTTTGTTCAAAAACAATACAGAAAACAATAAATTGCACGAATTTAAATTGCGGAAAATTAAATCAGCCCTTAAATCTAATTATTCTTTCTCCGATTTCTCGGAGAAAATAATTACAAACCGATTTCCTAAAATACATTCTACCCGATTATTCCCCGAAATTAAACCCGGCGCCCGAAATAAACAATTTGAGGCAGCTTATTGAAAATTTACAGTTTAGTACCTAAACTTTTCAAAAATTACAATTTAGTCCCCGGAGGGATAAATTGACATTTTAAACATGCAATCAATCAATTAAATGACATTAAACAACAATTAAAACATAACAAACATTTAATCAAAC
>CANUEY010062514.1:0-13356 GCA_948099555.1 Croton setiger | reverse complement strand
TATATTATACATGTATGATGCGAATGACATGTTCATGTATGTGTTATATATGATAAAGACATTAACAGATTTAAGAAGAGAATGCAACATGTTATATGTGTTAAAAAAAATGGCATGTTTTGTGACATAAGAGTATAAGTAGAGGTTGTTACATTATGAGTTTATTAATATTCTTAATCTGTTTTCGGAAATCAAAATTAAACTATTGGATTAAATTATTTAATTTCGTTTGGCTGTCTTATTTCGATTTCTCTCCAAATTCTTTGGAGATTGCTAAAATAATGTTCAATACTCTTTGCTCCTCTTTTCATGTTGTTTGCTTCGACTGTGAGATCGAATATCTGAACCCCATCGTTCTTCTTACTGTAGGTATTCCAAAGACCATTCCACAGGTCTCTGGCAGTTGGGTATTCACAATAATTTGCCACTAATTCATGTTCCATGTTATCTAACATCCAAGAACAGACGATTAAGTCTGTCTGTTCCCATTGTGTGTACTCTTCTGTTCCTTTTTCAAGTGCAGGTGGAATTCCAATAATATGGCTTAGCTTCCCTCTGCCTCCAATGGTCATTCTCATCAGACGAGCCCAGAGGGAGTAATTGTTATGCCCTAATGTTTCATTAATTGATACTGGTTATATTATTGATTGTGGTTTTGTTTGTGGTGACAGATTCTGGAGTAGAGCAGCCAGTTGAGCCGCCAACGTTCTTGTTGAGGCTGGTTCTTGGCCAGAGCTCACACTTCCATCAGAGTCTGCCATCTCAAGAACAGATGCTCTGGTAGATGATGAAGCTGAGATTATTCAATCAATGTTGATTGAAAAACCAGCTCTGATACCATGAAGAAATTCAAGAAAAGAAGAAGAATTGGAAGGAAAGAAACGAAAATTGTCATTAAAATTGATAATGTTGTAATCTTTTACAATGCTTTTGTCTATATATATACGTAATGTTATACGATTTCTGTATGGATTAGATCCCTATTTTAGGCAGGAAAATATTATTGTACAATTCAACTTGGATTATGTTACTATTAAAAAATAAACTAATTTGTTCCTATTCAAACTCTGTTTTCCTTCAATGAAGAGTGCTACCAGAGCTAAATTAGTATTGCCAGGACACATAATAATGTCATGGTGGCAAAGATCTTGGCTCCATCAGTCAAATATCTTTTAGAAATAAATAACTGCTTTCAAGATTGGAAAACAGTGTCGCCTAAAAGATAATCAATACCGCAGCGGCACATAATAGTGCAGTAGTGGTACTGCTCTTCAGTCTAGAAGGCATGCATTGTTCCTAAAAGCTTTTCCAGGATATTTGAAGGTCCTGTTTTCCAAAAAAATAAAAATAAAAATTCATGTCTTTTCAAAATAAAGTTTTGCATCCTAAAGTTATTAAATCTTGTTTTGATCTATTGTAGAAAACATGTTTAAACATTTAAGGTTTTGCATTTAGAATTTATAGATATATATTATTTATGATTCATGTATGATGTGATAGAATGTTTAGTTAATAAATGAATGATTTGTTTAAAGTATGCTTAGTTTATGAATGATTATGGATAAGCATGATTAAGGGTCCCCTTTTGTATGGTAGTGCATGATAAATAAGAAGGCCAAATGTAGTGTTATGCATGACTAGCTGAAATTTGGAATAATTTTTGGAATTAAATGATATAATGTAAATTTGAATAGGACAAATTCGTAATAATTAATTAATTTACTTTTTTTAGTCATTTATATTTTGTTGATGGTGAATGCATGTATTTAATTGTGAATAAATGAGAATGAAGACTTTAATGATGTGATTAATTTATTTTCAAATAGTTTAGGGGTCTGCTCGATCTAAATAAGATTAATAGTTTGATTCTCTAAAATAAGACGAACTTAAAATGCTGCCGCTGAGTATCCATAACAATTAAATTGAGTTGTTTTTGCTGTATTCTGCCATCAACTTGTTATGTTCATGTTGCCATTTACAACCCAACGATGTGTCCCTGTTGGTTTTCGTAAATTTTTGTCCAAGATGTGTTTTTAGGAGATTCATTGCTTCTACTGCTGTTGCTTTATTGCTGGTTTTTAGCTTGTGACTTCTGGCATTAACTTGTGTTGTAAGTATTAAAGTGTCATTTAAGTTGAACTCGTTGGTTTTAATCATTGTCGGTCTGTGATGTCAAACTGTTTTGTTAAGCCGTTGCTGGTTTGTTGAGGGTTTCTATCGTCGCTGCTGTTATTCAATGTCTGCTTGAAAGATTTCATTTTTTTAATCTCGATGTTGCTATTTGCCTACGTATAAATGTATCGTTGTTGTCCATCCTTGTAGAACATTAATATGTTCGTGACCAAAGAAATGCTTCTAAAAAAAATGTCTTTGTTTGATTTGTTCATATGTTTATTTTAGTTTTAGGGATTAGAGTTTGTTTAGTTTGCTCACGGTTTGTGTGTTCGAGCTGTCGCAATTTGGAAAAGGCTCAAAGGTTCATGCCCTTTGATTTGACAGTTTTGTGATATTAAGTCACAATTATTGCATTTAATTTGTTGTTATTGCTGCTGTTGATTTCCGCTGATGTCAACATTTGTCATTGTCGTTTACGTTTAAACTGTCAAGACTATTTTAGGGGTCACTATCAGCATTTGTTTATTTATCAAAATCGGTGCTATTTCATTTTCATTTGCGGGACAGTTTTATAGTCAATATAAAATTACTAAATGCTTTCATTTGAGTGCAACCAAACTATTTTGTGATGTTATGGACCGTTTTGGCTAATTTTGGTTTGGATGAGTACTGTTTTGTCAAATATGGTTTGTGTGAGGACTATTTTGGAGATGGAATGCATGTTAGGGGACTACTTTGATGTTTTGATGTACATGGGAGGTTGTTTAGTAACTTTGACATATTGTAGGGACTCTTGGGCAATATTAACTTTGACATATTATTGTTTAATAACTTGGATGTACATGGGAGGTTGTATGTTTTGAGGGTTTGATGGAAATTCTTGCATGTTTAAAGGTTGTGTTTTGGAAATATTGCATAATGATGGGTTGTTTTAGGTAGCTTTATGTTATGAGGGACTGTTTTAGTAATTTCTTATATGTGTTGACTGTTTTGTAAATTTTTGAAAGTTTAGGTGCTAATTTGTAAATTAAGCATGTTTAGGATTAGATTTTAATAAATTTGCATATTAAGGACCAAATTTGAAACTTAATATGTTTGAAGGGGCAGTTTAGTAATATTGTCATGTCATAAGGACCTAAACGTAATTTTCATATTTAATGTTCTCCTTTGGTAATTTTACATGATAGGGTTAGTTTCATGATAATTACATGTCTGTGGACCATCATAGTAACTTTGCATGCTTTAGGGGTTTGTTTATCAATTCTCCAAAATTTAGGGACCAATTCGTAAATTGCTAAAAAGTAGGAGACCTTTATGTAATTTTTCATTCTTGTTGTGAATACGTTATTCTGTGTATTTGTGGGATGTTTTGGGGTTTTAATTTACGGTTAATTTGGGTATATTGTAATTATTTTGGGACCGTTTTGTAATTATTTTCTCTTAATTGGAGAAAGAATAATTAGATTAGAGATGAATGATTTACATTTCTGCATTTTAATTTCTACAATTTATCGTTTTCAATAAATGAAATTTGTTTTCTCAAATGACCTAAAATCGCCAATTTGGAACATCACTAGAATTTAATCATGCAACGACTTTTTCAATAAAAATAAACTTAAATTTGGAAATTATACAAACCTAAGAGACCAATTTTGTTGGACGACGATTTAAGTGAAATTTAAATCGTCGTACCTTACCCCCTTACCTAGAATCTCAAAATTTTCGACTAGTTCCTTTTCAAAATTAAAACGGAGTCAATTTTTGAAAAAAATTAAAATTGGTGTTCTGAAATCGGGTGGCGACTCTAAATTTTTTTAAAAATCGACTAGATCGGCAACGCGCGATCATAATATTTTGTCAACTCTTTTTGGAAATTTAAACAAAATTCTCAAAATCGAACAACAACAGCATGATTGGGCCATAACTATCTCTCTGATTTTGCTTGTGGTCATAATCCCCTGTTTGCTGATTTTGCTAAATTAATTGCTTTCTTTGCTTTAATCTCTGACGTTTAATTTAGGTTGCTATAACTTGCTTTCAATTAAGTATCTCTATAGTTTGTCATATGAATTTGTATAAGAAAGGAATGAAGCAATTTAGGGGCATTAGAAGTTAATTTTTGCATTTTGGGATCAAATAGTAATTTTAATAAACCTTAGGACTTTTTAGATAATACATTCAAGGACTGTTTGCAAATAATTAAATGTTTAGGGATTGTTAAGTGAAGAAATATATGTGTGAGGGTTGTTTTATAAATATTTGGTATATTCAGGTACTAATTTGCTGTTTTTGCGTGTTTAAGGATTAAATAAGTAATTTTACATGTTTAGGGGTTTTTATTAGTAATTATGCACGAACTAAAAATTATTCAATTATTTGCATGCCTTAGGAACGTTTTGGTAATTTTATATAAGGACCAGTTATGAAATTCTAATATGTTTAGGGACCAGTTTTGTAATTTTACGTGTTGGGACTTTTCAAGTAATTCCACATGATTGGACTGACTGTTTGTTAAATTTATTTATTCAATGGACTGTTTTATAGTGTTAACATGTTTTAGGGCAGTTTAGTAATTTCTCAAAATGTTAGGGACATTTTTGTAAATTTTCACAAACTTCAGAGACTTTTTCGTAATTATGCATGTTTGCTTCAAATATTTAATTTATATATTCATGGGGTGTTTTTGGGTTTCAATAATTAATTCCGGGAACTAAAACGGTAGATTATAATTATTTAGGATCTTTTTATAATTATATTCTCTTAATCGAAGAAAGATCAATTAGTGTTAGAATATGGATGATTTATTTTTCTGTTCTTTAAATTTCCGCAATTTAGCACTTTTAATAAATGTATATGCGCAAATGACAAAAAATCTCAATTATGAACTATGACACCCTTGACCAAAAGCATACGTCTTTTTGACGTCATTACACGCATTTTATGCATTTTTATTTAAATGCATCAGAGTATGACATGATATATTGCATTTACATGAAATATATGAAATGGGAAATGTTTATAAATGAGTTAAAAATGTTAAACAAAAGTAGTTTTAAGTTCGTTTATCGTCGAAAGACATAAACGGAGCTAATTAGGGTTTTTGGCTCGCGCGATCGAAAAATACCGAAAACGCGCAATATTTTAAAGTAAATGAATTTGATATGATTTTATATGTTTCTATACATGATTTAAAGAGTTTTGGGACCAAAATTATACGACGACGTCGTACGGTTACAGTTCCGTGAAAATCGTCGAGGTTTCGGTTCGATTTAGGGCACCGATCGAACCGCGACAAATTTTCGGATTCCGACTTTTATGAAATTTCATACACGTGTTATGCTATTTATTTTGACACCGAAAACAAGTTTTAAGCTGGTGCTGGAATGATTTGAAGGCTGAAATTTAAGAGAAATGGAAAGAGAAAAGGTGAGAAAATGTTAACTTGAATGTTAAGCTTAATTTAAAAGGATAAGTTTGTGTAAAGTGTGGAATAAGCAGCTGCTGGCTGGATTAGAATTTTGGCTCGTTTGGAGGTTAAGGGAAGAGGTGGAAAAGGAGTTTTGGTTGCTGGAATGCTTAGAGGAAAGCGAAAAACGTAAGAAAAGGGAAAAAACAAAGAGAAAAGTGAGAGAGAAAGAGAGAAATAAGAAATTGGATTGAAACCTTCAAATCAGTGTATTCTTTGTGTTCCTGAGTTGATTTAGAGTTGTTTAGAAGTGAGAAAATAGGTAGAGAAATGCTAGTTTTGAAGAGAGAAAGAAAAACAATTTCTGGTGCAATTTTTGGGTTTTTGGCAGTTGCACGAAGGGTAGCTTAGGCTATTTTATCTCCCAATCTGTGGTGCTTGGGGAGATTTGGCTTCGATGGGTTTATAGAGGGTGTGTAAGAGAAGAACTTTTTGGTTTTAGATTGCCGGAAAACGGCCGGAGTTGGTCGTAACAATCGTCGGAAGTTGAGAGAAAAATAGGCAATTTCTGGTTCTGGGTAAAAATCAGTGTGGGAAGCCAACTTTAGGCAATTTTATCTTTTCTGTCTAGAAAGCTTTTAGAGATTTGGCTCCGATGAATTGATAGAGGGTGTGCAGGGTAAGAGAGTGATATGTTTGGCTTGTCGGAAGGTGGCCGGAGGTGGACGTACGGTCGCCTGGTAGTAGGCTCGAGAGGCTGGGAAACTGGGTAGTTTTTAGGCTGCTGGAGGTTGAAGATAAGTGAAACGACAGGAAGGGGCATCGTTTTGATTAAGGAACACGCGGACAAAACGCAGAAGGAAGGCGCGTTTTGAGGGAGAGGGTTCTGGTTCAAAACGGCAGCTAGCCGTGCGTTTTGAACCAAAACGCGCGCCCAACACCTGCAGTTTGGTAAAATTACATTTTGACCCCTGAACTTTCTACCGCATTTCAATTAAGTCATTTTGGGTGATTTTGCAATTATTTTTAATTACAGATTGGCCCTTGAATTTATATATATTTATGTTGTTAACCCAAAAACTTATAAATTATAATTTAGCCCTTCCAACCTAATTTCGACGTCCTGAATCCGTTTTTGACGTCAAAAATTTATTTTGAGGCTATTTAAAGTGTGAAATTAGAGATTTAAATATTTCATTAGAGATTTAAATGTTTTATTAGAGATTAAAGTTTATAAATTTATTTTAAAGAGTTAAAGAGTTTAATTAAAGTTTATAAATGGTATTAATAATTGTAATTGTGTTTAATTATCATTATTATATGTTAAATAGAGATTGTCAATTATTTTTATATTGACATTAAATGATTTTAAAGCAGAGATTTTTGGAGGTTGAGTTTTAAATTATAGAAAATTAATCGAATTGAAATTAAAACTCAATTAAACCAGAGAATTAAATATTAAAGCATGCATCATAGCTTATATGGGTTCTAGAGTTAATTTGTTGAACATGGTTGCTATGTTATGCATTATAGGAGCATCGAGTTCGAGAGCGGCACGGGTAAGCAGCCCGAAGCCCCACCGAACTCACAGCAGTGAGGTAAGTGTTAAACCACTTACTTAGAGATATGAATTGTGATATTGCTTATAATGCTATATTGAATTATTTGGACCAGTATGAAGCCCGGTCAACCAGAGATATGTGTTATATTATTTAACTTGTTTGTGGTTCCTGAGTCGGTACTGAAATCCGACCAGTTGAGTTGTTTGATCTGGATAGAAATATAATTGATATTGTCACCGGTACTGAAATCCGGCTATATGCTTATATGAGAAATATTGCTATGAAATGTATATATTGCATAAATGCATTTCGCAAGACATAATTACAGGCGTTGTGATTATCAAAGCTAGTGTTTGCAAATTTCACCAGGAAAAACCTACGGGTTTTTACAGAGATGCCTACGGGCTTATATGATATAGAAAGACCTGCGGATCCTATATATACAGAGATGATCTTCAGATCTTACAAAGAGAGGTTTGGCCGATGGTTAATTCCGGTCTTCCTCATTTGCTGGATCCAGCTAGAGAACCGACATAGGTGAAATTCCGGGGGCAACACTAGGTCGATAATCACAAATAAAGAACAGAGAAAACATGACATATAGCATTTTATGCATACAGAGAATGGCTATATGATAAGGATGTTATATGACAGAATGGTTTATATGATAATGTTGTTTATATAATAGAGATGGTTATATAACAGAGATGAATATTTGACAGAGATGTTTTATATGATAAAGAAGGTTTTGTGGTTTTAACTTAATTTTATTGCTTTATATGCTATTATTGCTTAAATGTGGTTTACATTTACTGAGTATTCGACTCATCAAAACCGCAATATATGTTTCAGGTTTGCAGTCCGAGTGAGGTACTAAGGCTCCACTTGTCTATGCACAGGTCGATCCAGCAGGAGTTTAGGCCTTTCTCCTCCCACAGTCCATATGGTATATGTTGCATATAGCGTGTTTATGTTTTGTGCTGTAAGCATAATTTTATACAGTTTTTGCATGTAAATATGTGGTGCTATTCATATAGCCTTTTTGGATAAACTGCTGTTATATCCATATGTTGATATATGTAATGTATGTTATGCCTATATATGCCTATAGTACAGAGAATGACCAGTTTAACCTTAACTAGGTTAAAGAGAAAAGATATAAATGTGGTTAAATGTTTGATATATGATTTTTATATAAGTTATAAAGATTAAAACGGAGATAACAACATTATGACCTATGTTATTTAAAAAAATGGCATGTTTTATGACATAAGAGTATAGTAAGAGGTGTTACATTTATTTGGTATCAGAACTAGTCTACGGCCCCACAAGGCCTAGTTGTAAAGTTGTATGCATGATATGTGAAATCATTCATACATATTATTTGACATATGGCAGATATATATAGGATCATGGAGCATTCACATGATTCTCAGAGGGGAGAGGATTCCGCTAGTCCAGCTTTGTCAGTCGAAGGTTCTTATGAGCCTCATGCATTTGGGCCTGGTATCATACCTCCTGCTCGTCTTAGGAACTTTAAAGAGGCCCGTAAGCTAGGGGCGACAGACTTCTTTGGTATTACAGATCCGGCAGAGGCCGAGGGTTGGTTGAGGCGTACGGAGCGCATATTTTTCATGATGGATAGCACTCCAGAGGAGAAGTTCGAATACATCATTTCTCTTCTCCAGGGAGATGCTTTTGATTGGTGGGAGACAGTCCCTAATGCTATGGCTCGACCAGCAGTTCTGACTTGGGACGACTTCCTCTTTGAGTTCAAAGAGAAGTACACCCCTAAGGTGTATAAAGATCAGAAGCAGCGGGAGTTCTTCAATTTGAAACAGAGGAAACATGTCGGTGGCCGATTATGAGGTACGGTTCACTCAGTTATCCCGTTATGCAGGCTCTTTGGCATCGTCCGACAGGGACAAGTGCCGCAGATATGAGGAGGGTTTGAGGTGGGAGATTAAATCCCACATCACATCTTAAGATTTGAGGAGCTTTGCAGATCTCTGAGCAGTGGCTGTTAAGGCCGAGAGGTTAGTTGCAGAGAGGCCACAGTTTGTTCCTAGGCCTAAGAGAGAGAGAGAGAGCAGGGTATACAGAGGAAGCGGGTAGTTCCCGCAAGAGTCAGTTTCAGAGGTCGTTTGCTCCATCAGGTTCTCAGAGCCGATCCCAGAGGTTTGTAGGTGGTTCACAGGCTGGTTTTCAGAGGGGTGGTTCTTTCCACTAGAGTAGTCCTGGCAGAGGACAGGTGCAGACACAGGCACAGCCTAAACCACAGTGTGCTCTTTGCGGCAGACCCCATTGGGGGGAATGTCGACGGTTCACTGGAGCATGCTATCTCTGTGGAGCGTAGGGACATTATTTTAACAACTGTCCCAAGAGACAAGAGTTGGCTCAAGCACCCTTAGAGCCATCAGTTCAGATTACCCGTGCTAGTGGGGCCGGGTCAGGTTTTGGTAGAGGCAGAGGCAGAGGCAGAGGCAGATGATCGTTCACTCCAGTTGGGGGTGGCGTAGGCAGAGGCATTGCACAGAGGACTGCATCACAGGCATCAGCGTAGGCTCGGGTCTATGCGTTGACCAGAGATGAGGCACTGGCAGCTCCAGAGGTTATTGCTGGTAAACTTTCTTCTAACACTCCTGATGTTTTTGCATTTGCATTGATAGACCCTGGTTCATCCCATTCATTTATATCATCACATATGTCAGCCCAAACACCGAGAGAGCCTAAACACTTAGAGTATAGCCTTTCCATACATACACCATTGGGTGAGGTAGAAAGAGTGAAACACATTTATCCTGATTGTGAGATTATCATTGGTGAGCGAGTGTTACCAGTAGACCTGATTTTGTTACCCTTTCATGATTTCGACATCATATTGGGTATGGATTGGTTGGCATGGTATCGAGCTAAGGTCGATTGCTACGCCAAAGAGGTAGTGTTAGAGCCGCCAGGGCAGCCAGAGGTTGTTTTCTACGGAGAGAGGCAAGTTGTGCCTGGGTGTTTGATATCAGCGGTCACAGCATTCAGTTTGATTCAGAGGAGCTGTGAGGCTTATTTGGCACATGTCATCGACACACGGGAACAGAGCAGAATGGTGGAAGATATTTCAGTCGTCAGAGAGTTCCCAAATGTGTTTCCAGAGGATTTTCCAGGCTTACCACTGGACAGAGAGGTGGATATGTCTATTGAGGTAGTTCCAGGTACAGCCCCTATTTCTGTTACACCTTACAGAATGGCGTCACTAGAACTAGAAGAGTTGAAGAAGCAGCTTCAAGAGTAACTTGATAAAGGTTTTATCAGACCCAGCGTATCCCCTTGGGGTGCACCAGTGCTGTTTGTTAAGAAGAAAGATGGCACTATGAGGATGTGCATTGATTACCGCCGACTCAATCAAGTGACAGTTAAGAACAAGTACCCATTACCCAGAGTGGATGACTTGTTTGACCAGCTTCAGGGAGCGAAGGTCTTTTCCAAGATCGATCTCAGGTTAGGTTATCATCAGTTAAAGATAACCACAGAGGACATTCCAAAGACAGCATTTCGGACTCGATATGAACATTATGAGTTTTTAGTAATGTCATTCGGGTTGACGAATGCTCCAGCGATTTTTATGGCATTGATGAACAAGATCTTCCAGCCTTATCTAGATCAGTTTGTTATAGTGTTCATCGATGACATCTTGATTTATTCGGAGGATCCATAAAGGCACGAGAGACACCTGAGGACAGTTTTGCAGATTTTGCGGAAAAGACAGCTTTACGCCAAATTTAGTAAGTGTGAATTTTGGCTGGATCATGTAATGTTTCTGGGACATATCATTTCGGCAAATGGTATAGAGGTGGTTTCCAAGAAGATAAAGGCGGTTCAGAGTTGGCCACAGCCACAGAGCGTTACTGATATCAGGAGTTTTCTCGGTTTGGCTGGTTACTATCGCGGGTTCATCGAGGGATTTTCTTTAATAATTACTCCTTTGACCAAGCTACTCCGTAAAGATGTTCCTTTTGTTTGGTCAGAGGCGTGCCATAGCAGTTTTGATCGGTTGAAGGAAAAGTTAATCACAGCACCAGTGTTAACACTTCCTTCAGATACGGGTGGATTTGTGGTATATAGTGATGCTTCTCATTAGGGATTGGGTTGTGTACTGATGCAGAGAGGTAATGTCATAGCCTATGCTTCATGGCAGCTGAGGACCTATGAAAATTCTTATCCAGTTCATGACCTCGAGTTAACCGCAGTGATTTTCGCCTTGAAAATCTGGAGACATTACCTGTACGGAGAGACTTTTCAGATCTTCACCGACCATCAGAGCTTAAAATATTTGATGACACAGAGAGAGTTAAACGCCAGACAGAGACGGTGGATAGAGTTGCTGAAAGACTATGACTGCACCATTGAGTATCATCCGGGTAAAGCTAATGTTGTAGCTGACGCCCTTAGCAGAAAGGGTGATAACACTTTAGCTTATTCACAGGTATCATCTTTATCGCTAGTGAATGAGTTGAAAAATTTAAATATAGGCTTGGATGAGGATACACAGAGAGTCTTATTGGTAACATGGAGAGTGAGACCGATCCTGAGAGAGAAGATACAGCAGAGACAAGCTAGTGATCCGCAGCTTTTGAGCCTCATTGACAGAGTTAAGCTGGGAGAGGTAACCACTTTTACCCTGGATAGTGGTGTATTGATGTTGAACCATAGGTTATGTGTTCCAGATGTGGACAGACTTCAGGAGGAGATATTGGATGAAGCTCACAACACGGTTTATACTATGCACCCGGGTACAACCAAGATGCACCACTCAGTAAAGACTCACTATTAGTGGCCCGGGATGAAGAGAGATGTGGCTGAATTTGTAGCCAAGTGTTTGATTTGCCAGCAAATTAAGGCTGAGCATCAGGTTCCTGCAGGTAAATTACAGCCATTGCCTATACCTGTGTGGAAATGGGAGCGGATTACCATGGATTTTGTCACAGCATTGCCCAAGACTCAACGGAAGCATGATGCTATTTGGGTTATTGTGGATCGATTGACGAAGTCAGCTCATTTTATTCCGATCCGGTAGGGCATTTCACTGGATCAGCTGGCTACAGAGTATGTGAATGAGGTGGTCAGACTACACGGAGTGCCTATATCCATAGTGTCTGACAGAGATCCACAATTTGTCTCGAGATTTTAGTAGAGCTTACAGGTAGCTTTGGGTACAAAGCTTCATTTTAGTACTGCCTTTCATCCGCAGACAGATGGGCAGTCAGAGAGGACCATCCAGACCCTAGAGGATATGTTGTGGGCATGTGTATTGGAGTTCCAAGGTTCATGGGACAACTACATCAGTTTGATGGAATTTGCCTACAACAACCAGTATCACAGCAGCATCAGTATGACACCCTATGAAGCACTTTATGGTCGAAAGTGCAAAAGTCCTATCTGTTGGGACGAAGAGGGGTTGAGAACACTTGAGGGTCCAGAGTTGGTACAAGAGACGGTTGACAAAGTCAGTGTGGTAAAGTGAAAGTTAAAAGCAGCGCAAGATAGACAGAGGAGATATTCGGACCAACACCACAGAGATATGGAGTACAGTATTGGAGACAGGGTTTTCCTTAGAGTTTCGCCCTGGAAAGGCATCATCAGGTTCAGACAGAAAGGAAAATTGAAACCAAGATATATTGGTCCATATGAAATCACAGAGAGAGTTGGTCATTTAGCTTACAAATTAGCCTTACCAGCAGAATTGGCGCAGATTCACAACTTTTTTCACGTGAGTATGCTTCGGAGATACAGGTCAGATCCCACTCACGTGATAAACGAGTAGACATTTGAGCTGGCAGAGAACTTAACCTACACAAAGAAACCAGTGAGGATACTGGAATTTGGGGTGAAACAGCTGAGAAATAAAGATATTCCTATGGTTAAGGTGCTATGGAAGCACCATTCTCAGGGTGAGGCCACTTGGGAAATAAAGGAACGGATGCGACAGAGGTATCCAGAGTTATTCTAGAGTACAGGTATGGAATGTTGGGGACAAAATTTTTAAGGAGAAGAGAGTTGTGACACCCTTCACCAAAAGCATATGTCTTTTTGACGTCATTACACGCATTTTATGCATTTTTATTTAAATGCATCAGAGTATGACATGATATATGGCATTTACATGAAATATATGAAATGGGAAATGTTTATAAATGAGTTAAAAATGTTAAACAAAAGTGGTTTTAAGTTCGTTTATCGTCGAAAGACATAAACGGAGCCAATTAGGGTTTTTGGCTCGCG
>CANUEY010062503.1:0-11242 GCA_948099555.1 Croton setiger | reverse complement strand
TGATATGTGTAAAGCATGTTATGTTTGAGTATGCTTATAGTATAGAGAATTACATGATTAACCACAGATAAAGGTAAAAGAGAAGAAAGGTCATATGCTATACATGCATGATTTGAATGACATGATTATGTATGTCATTATAGTTTAATATATGTTTAATAGAGAGGCCATATACTATACATGAGTGATGTGAATGACATGTTTATGTAGGTGTTATAAATGTTAAAGACATTAACAGATTTAAGAAGAGAATGCAACATGTTATATGTGTTTTAAAAAAAAATATAGCATGTTTTATGACGTAAGAGTATAAGTAGAGGATGTTACATTCCATGCCCTTATGCTGCCTCTTTCCAGCAGCAGCTTGGTTTTCTACCTAAAAATCTATTTTTCACTTTTTCCCTTACTTAGCCATAAAGCTTCCTATTTTCTTCATTTTCTTTCTTTCCTTCACTAGTTCCAGCCTATTAAACATGCCAACACCAGTTTGAAAATAGTTTTTAGTGTCAAAATAATACGTTTAACACGTATCTGAAGTTTCATAAAAATCGGAATCCGAAAATTATTCGCGGTTCGGTCGGTGCCCTAATCTGACTCCGAAACCTCGACGATTTTTGCGAAACCGAAACCGTACGACATCGTCGTAAAATTAGGGTTCCAAAACTCTTCAAAACATGTTAATAAACATATCTTAAAACATCAAAATCATTTGCTTTAAAATTTATGCGTTTCCGACATTTTTCGATCGCGCGAGCCAAAAACCGTAATTGGCTCCGTTTGTGTCTTTCTGACGGCAAACGAACTTAAAACATAGCTTGTTAATCATATTCATTTCATGCATTATCATATTGAAATCATATAATTCATATTTAACTTAAATATCATATCAAATAATGATATATTTTAATGAAAATGCACGTAATGCATGTAATAACGTCGGAACGACGTAGACTAGGGTTTTGGGGTGTCACAAATTGACCCTTGTAGTTACTGTCAGACTTCAATTATGTCCATGGAAACTTTAAAACTTATTCAATTGAGTCCTTTTTGGTTTAAATTGAATTTATTTTTATAAATTGGACTAATTGACTAGTTAAATTGTTATAGTTACTGTTAAATGTAATTAGTATATGATATATTGAGTTTTGAAATTTAATATAAATGGTATTAATAATTATTTTAATATAGAAAACATATGTTATAAGTTAAAATTCATATATTATATGAATGTTTTATAAATAAAATTAAGTTAATAAAAGAGAATAAATGTTTAACCATGCATCATATCTTATATGAGTTGTTTATAAAGAAAATTAAATATTCATTATATTGAAATATATAGGAGCATCGAGTATAGGAGGGCAGCATGGAAAACAACCTGAGACCCAAACTTATTTGGAGTTGTGCGGTAAGTATAAACTTACTTATATTGTTTGAAATGATTTGTTTATGAAATGACGAATCACATATGGGTTTAAACTGTTGGAACAGGTACTGAAGCCCAATCAATTGAATTGATTGATATTGAATATATGATGTCTAAATTGCTTAGATTGATATTGAAGCCCGATCAATTGAATTATTTGTTTTAATTATATGATGATTGAATTGTTTGGACCAGTATTGAAACCCAGTTATTTGAAATTGTTGCTAATGGAATATATGTGATTAGATCGTTGAATCAGTACTGAAATCCAACCAATTGACTTATTTAGATTTATTATATGATATCTACCTGTTTAGACTGGTACTGAAGCTCAGTCATTGAATTATATTGAATAGTGCGATAAATGTTTATGTCATACAAGTGCATTCATACAAGACTTAATAAAAACATCTGTGACCATCTTAACCGGTATTTGCAAATTTCACAAGCGGAACCCACAGGTCACTATATGATTCAATAGATAGGACTTTCAGGTCAACATATGAATTATAAATGGATCTTCAGGTCATATATGTTTTTGTTATTGGCCAGCCATATGTATATGTTATATGAAATTCCCGGGGCAATATCTGGCTCGATAGGTCACAACGTAATTGTTGATGTTCGATTTAGTTTCATTACCAAAAAGTGATGACAATTGTTTTTTCGATCGAGCATGCTGAAATTAGTCGGTCTTAAAAAAAAGTTTTAGAGTCGCCACCCAATTTCGGAACACCAAATTTAATTTTTAAGATAAATGACTCCATTTAAATTTTGGAAAAGCACTGGTCAAAAATTCAGAGTTCCAAGTAATGGTGTAAGATACTTAAATCATCGCCCGGTAAAACCGACCTCTTAAGTTTGTTTAATTTCCAAAATTTAAGTTTAATTTTTATTAAAAACCGTTGCGTGATTTAATCTAACGACGTTCCTAATTTGCGATTTTAGGTTATTTATGAAAACATATTTAATTATTGAAAGCGATAAAGTGCGAAAATTAAAAGTGCAGAAATATAAATCATTCAACCTTAAATCTATTTATTCTTTCTCCATTTAGGAAAAAATAATTACAAACTGGTCCTAAATAAATTACATTCTACCTTTTTAATTTCCAACTAAATTATTTAAACACAAAAATACCTCAAAAGCATAAAAAATAAACATTTAAAAGCAATCATGTAAAATTATAGAAAAGTCCTTAAAGTTTTGGCAAATTACACAAAAGGTCCTTATAATTTTAAGAAATTACCAATCTACCCCTAACATATATATAAACATCTAAACAGCCTATAGAACAAATAAGGGTTTACAAAACCAGCCCTTAGTCATGCCAAATTACTTAAAAGTACCTAAATATGCAAAAGTTGCGAAAATGTCCCTAAAAGCAGAAATTACGAAATACTACCTACCATGTATTAAAATTACCAAACAAGACCTAAAACATGTCAATCTTCTTAGAACAGCCCCCACATGCAACCTATTACCTAAACAATCCTAAATAAATAGAATTATCAAAACAGCCCTCACATTTGTTAAACATATGCAAAGCAGTCCTCATAATATAAAAATTTACCCAAACAGTTTTCAGTGCATAAAATGCAGAACAGTAATCATTCCTAATCTCTTACAACAACCTATGAATTATGCACAGTATTCATCATTATCCCTAACTACAGGAATGCATGCAAATGGACAGTAATGAATTTTTTTACTAGTAGAGACAGAAAACAAAAGGAACACAACAACAAAAGAAGGACAGAAACAATGTTGCCATCCTTGCAGCCAGCATACAACAGCGGAAACTGAATTAAAGGGCAAGAAGCCTATGTTCAACATCCATACTTTAAGCAGCAGAGGCATTAAAAGCAAGACAATTTCAAAGAGTAAAGAAAATCGGTTTCTGTTACAGCAAGCTGAAATAGAAACGAACAGAAAGTAGGGGTACCAAAGTTGAAGTTCAGGCTGAAAACATACTAAAAGCAACATGCAATAATCAGAAAAAGCAATTAAACAAGACCCACTTAAGACAGGAACGCAATGAAATGAAACCAGAACCAATAGCAGGGACTATGCAATCTTAAAACAAATGGAGAAGCAAAACAAGAACCTCTAGCTAAACTGGATATTATGAGCAATAAGCAAACTCAAACAGACCATTATGAGCAATTTTAAACAGTGGATTCAAGACTCTTTGGATTTAAAACAAACTTCAACAAAAGAAAACAGATTAGCGGATTAGAATAAACATAACAAACTTTCCATTCTGGAACCATTTTGGAGATTTATAACCAAAGGTAAACCTTGAACACTCACTTTAAACAATAACATTGATACTATGAACAGCCAGACTATATAAATAAAAATCAACAATTATAGACCATACAAACATACAATACATATGTATTAAAAAAAAAACATAAAGTAACATAGTCAATACATGATCAAAAACACACAACATGAAATTAAATCCTAAAGAGAAATCAGCAAACTCAAATCAAAAGCCAGATTCAATATGGTTCCCACACAAGGCCAAACATTATTGAATAAATAATAAAATTAAAGAAGAAATTAAAATACCTCAACTGTTTTGATTCCAAGCAGAATATGTTCTTTAACAGTTACAGATTACTTCATAAAAGTTTTCCAAATTTACAATCGGAATTTGATTGTTTTTAATGTAAAAGACCTAACTGATTTCTAATTTTGAATTTATTTCAAAATAGAATCCTCTAATTTACAGAAGGATAAAATGATTTTCAGGAACCCTAGTTACTAAGAAAAATCCCCAATTTACAACCGCAAAACCCTAAAAAATCTGAACCCAGAAATTGAAGAAGGCTTACTGATTTTTGTTTTCTCTTTATTCACTCTGTTTCTCCCTATTCTCTTCTTCTGTCCAGAAGCTCCTTTTGTTTTATAGGCCGCCACCTCCTCCTTCGTATGCCATTCCTTCTTCTTCCTTAGCCAAGCCAAACAGGGGCCTCTGCTTGCCCTCCCTCGTCCGTGCAATTCATAATCATCGTCGTATGATTCTGTTACAGAAGGAAAGGAAGCTTCCTCTCTCCTTCCTCTTCTTTCTGCTTTTCCGTTTTCTCCTTCTGCGTCTGTTTCCTTTCTTTCATTTTTATTTTTTTTTTGTTTTTTCTTATTGCCAAAACGACGGCGTTTCAAATGAAGTGGCGCATTTTCTCAGTTCTAATTAAGGGGGAAGGCTCTGAATCAAACCAATTCGGTTTGATTCAAAGTATTAGTTTTTTCCTTTTTTCTTCTTTTCACCCCTTTTCTTTTGTTTCTTTTTCAATTAAACCCTTCCTTTCCTATTTTCTCTTTCAATTTCTCCCTACTTCTTTTAATTTTTTTCAAATTTCACCCTTTTCTCATTTTTATTCATTTTTTCTCTTCTTTTTCTTCTTCTTCTCTTTTTATTTTTCTCTTTTAATTATTTTTTTCTCGTTTTCTTTTCTCAATTTTTACATAGTAGAGAGAAATTAAAATTAAAATAAATATATTTTCTTTTTCCTTGAGCATTTTCCCTTTTAGACTTTAAGCCTAAAATTGAGCGTCAACAGTAACTAAATGGAATCTTACGACATTAACATTTGCATATTGCTATGTTTTGATTGTTATTATGAAAATGTAATTTATAGTCAATTTTGAATATTTTTAGTTTATCATTGCTGAGTATGCGACTCATCAAAATTGCAATTTATGTTTTCAGGTTAGTAACTGACGGTTTCAATTCCTCTAAGTTAAGTGTAGCACTTCACCACTCATCTTCACAAGTCGGTTCAGCTGAAGTATAGGGCCTCTATCCCTCGCTTTGCATCATATGTATAGTTGTTATATAGGTTTTGGTTATAAATGTTTTGTAACCTATAACATTATGGTTTTTTTTAGGTAAACTATAACAATGTGGTTTGAATTTTATTCTGTTTGGTATTAGTATGTTATATGTTGAATAAAAAAAATGGCTTGTTTAAATGACGTATATAGGTAAAGGGTGATTATAGTTTTTTTTGGTACCAGAGCTGGTCTATGACCCTACAGGGCATAGTCACATTCATAACATTTAAATTCATTCATACACATGGTATTGACACGTGTGTGTATGTATGTGTGTCTATATATATATATATATATATATAATAACATGGAGCATATACACGAGTCTCAGAGGGGAGATGGATCAGCTGGCCTAGCACATTCTATAGAGAATCATTTGAACCACATGCTTTTGCCCCTAGTGTTGACCCTATTTTAAGAAGAAGAAACTACAAGGAGCTTAGAAAGTTGGGTGTGGTAGATTTCTTTGGTACTATAGATCCTGCTGAAGTTGAGGACTGGCTTAAGCGGACAAAGAGAGTGTTCTTTGTAATAGGGTGCACAAGAGAAGTTTGATTATGTTATATCACTTCTCCAGGTTGATGCCTATGATTGGTGGGAGATAGTTCCCAAATCTTTAGTTTAGCCTCTAATTTTGACTTGGGATGACTTGGTCTTTGAGTTCAAAGACAAGTATACTCCAGAGATATACTAGGATTAGAAGTAGAAGGAGTTCTTTCAAATCACACTAGGTGACATGAGTGTGGCGGAGCACGAGGTAAAGTTTACTCAATTGTAACACTATGCCAGTCATATGGTAGCCACAAAAAGGGACAAATGTAGGAGGTTTGAAGAGGGGTTGAAATAAGACATACGAGCCAAAATTACACCTAATGATTTGAGGACCTACTCTGATTTAAAGGCTGCTGCTATTAGGGTAGAACGTCTGTATGGGGAAAGACTCCCATTTGTTCCGAGACAAAAGAGAGAGGGTACCACACAAACAGAGGACGCGGGTAGTTCTCGAAATCGTTAGAATCAGCAACCATTGGTTCCTTCTTATTTTTTAGGCAGGGCACTAGGGTATCTAGGTGGTCCACATATAGGGTATTAGTGGGGGGTAATCCACCATCTCAGGGTAGCATGGGTAGAGGTCAGAGCCAGACTTAACCGAAGCCCTTATGTGTACCGGAATCGATCCCTTTCGAGTCGCCGGGGTCCGCTCGCGAAGACAAGTTAGTCGGGGATGTTCACTCGGGGTGATGTACGTGTGTGGAGTCGCCACTTAATTTATTTTGATAAAGGGGAAAAATTAAGAAAGAACCCTTAGTGACTCAGTTTTGCGATTAACCTATTTTTAGGTCAATCGCCCCAATGGAGGAGAGACACAAGTCTACGAACCCAAGGTGTATTCGGAGGTTATGTCATGTGTTCATCTAAATATTCTTTCTCCTAAATGTATGTAATGCAGGACGTGGATGAGGAGATTTGATAAAGTTGTAGGTGGACCTGCTATTCGAGGTTAGATCTCGAATATGCCTACATACTTTCGTTTGAATGAGAGATCAAGGTCAATATAGTTTGAACTTGCCTATTTAAAGGCGTCATGAACGGGGAGGGATGCATGTATGTATGCTGTGAGTATAAATTTTGGCCTCTTGGCCGAAATGGGAGTTTATCGACGTCCGTGATCGAAAAGAGAGTTTATTGACGTCCGTGGTCGAAAAGTGTGAGATTTAGGCCTTATGGCCAAAACAGGAGTTTATCGATGTTCGTGGTTGAAAAGTGTGAAATTTAGGCCTTGTGGCCGAAAAAGGAGTTTATCGACATCCGTGGTAAAAAAGTGTGCTTTTTAGGCCTTGTGGCCGGAAAAGGAATTTATCGACATCCGTGGTCGAAAAGTGTGATTTTTAGGCCTTTTGGTCAAAAAAGGAGTTTATCGATGTCTGCGGTTGAAAAATGTGATTTTTATGCCTTCTGGCCGAAAAAGGAGTTTATCGATGTCCGTGGTCGAAAAGTGTGATTTTTAGGCCTTATGGACCGAAAAAGGAGATTATTGACGTCTGTGGTCGAAAAGTGTGATTTTGTGTTGTTTCCACTGGGGAAGATGATTTTTTGAATGCTTCTGCTGGGGAGAATTGGTTTTCTAGACCTTTTGGCCAAAATAAGCATTTTAATATGTTTCCGCTGGGGAAAAAGGGGTTTTATTAGGCCATGGGGCCCAAATGTGATTTTAGGGTGGCGTTACGACCAAAAGATCGATTTATTTAGGCCTTGAGGCCAGAAGGTGTGAGCATGCTATGCAAAATGTCGTGCATGATTTGAGAAGGAGGAGAATTATATCAAAAGGATTGAGTTTAGATCCATACCTGTGGTAATTGCCGTCCGCTTCGCAGCTTCAGTTTGATTTGGACTTGTTTTATTAGTGATTATTATGAATGAATGCAAATTATCACAACAATGCAATGCAGAAAGCAGTAAAGAATTGCCTAGAGATGAGGAATCACCGAAGGAAAAATGGGAGAAGAGAGCGGCTGTCAACACATCCCAAGGTGTGGGGGAAAAAGTGTGTTGGAGAGGGTATTTATAGGGTGAAATTCGCATGAATAGTTGACTTAGGGCGGCCCGGAGCGCCTTGGCGGGTGGCCAGAGGCGCCCTCCTAAGGTAGCCTGAGGTGCTTTGCCTTAGCTACTCGCACGTTTTTCGTTCCGGAGCCTTTTCGTGACGTTTCAGGACTCTGATACCGAAGGCATTTCCATGACCCTTGTAAAATTTCGGACATTTCTAGTACCATAGAGGCAAACTTTCGGCACTATTTTCTGGTGACGCCCGGTCTGACTCGATTGTTTGCAGTATGAGGAACTCGGTTTTTTGAGCCTCAAAATTCTAGTATTCACAATTGCTCCCCACTGGGTGACATAATATGGAGCTCAGTGATGTTCTGAATCGCGAATTTTGAGGTCAGTGTCTGGACGCGCGGGGGAAGACCCGCATTGCTATGCATAACTGGACTAAGAGTCTTCTGAAAGGATCAATATAAGGTAATGTGATTTGGTTTTTTTAGTCACTCTATGAGCGGTAGTAGTGGATTAGGATTTCCTTGAAGGTTTGTGTCAAATTTCGGAACTTGAGGCTCATGTTTTTTTTTCTCTTTAGGTCATGATGGAGGAAATGTGCCTTCTTTTGAGGAAGTTTGTGTAATAGTAGGATGTGATTCGAGTGGCCCCTTGGTTAGGTACTTTCACTAAGGCATATGCCCAAACAATGTTAGCGGATGAGCAGAAAATGATTCTGTCATCTCTGATTGATGCGACTCAAGATATTGGCCCTTGTTTTCATTCTCTTGGTTTGCCCCCTGATTAGGAAAATAGAGGAGATGAGTTATATTGATGGCACTGTGCTGATAGAAATCCCGCAGAGTTTAGACAAAGCGGACTTGGGTTTTAATGACTGAACTGTTTCTTCAGTTTTTTTTTTGAATAGAAAGGATCTATTTGTAGGTTTTGCTTCTTCAAGTGTCCAAACTTTTCCTGAATACCGAGCTTGGTTTATCTCTCAGGCTTGGCCAATTGAGAAGCTAAGAAGGAACACCTTACTGAGCGAACTAGAGGGATAGACTCAAGGTTCACGTGAAGTGATTAACGAAGAGATTAAGATGACTCCACAAGGTGACGAAGTTTAAGGAAGACTTAGATTCTAAGGAAGAAAAAGAAGACACTGCCGCCAACAAAGAGTAGGTGACTTAGACCTTTGGGTTGACTCAATTTTGAGTGTTTTATCGAATTTTGACTTTTCGACTCAATTTGAGAGTCACATTTTTGGACCTCCAAATTTTTAGACTTTCGACTTTTCACTTGACCCAAATTTTGGGTTTTTGATTTGTGACTTGACTTGACAATTTTGAATTTATAAAAGAATTTTTACTTCCCAAGTACAATTCCATTTTTTTTAGCTCTAATTTTTGCTTAAGCCGCCATTTTCGGGTTTTCAACTTAGCGAGTTGCTCATTTTTGCCTAAGTCGCATTTTCGAGTTTTTAACTTAGCGAACTTTTGTTTTTATTTTCCTTTGCTCTAATTTTTTCCTAAGCGACCCTCTCGGGTTTTCGACTTAGCGAGCTTCTACTTTTATTTCTTTTATTTTTCTTTTTCAATTGGCAAAGAGAATGAAATGCGAAAATGTGAATTTTATTGGTTTTTTGAACCGAGACCGAAGAGGTCGCCTACGTTTCTTCGTAATACAATTTTTCTTTTTCTTTTCTTTACAAAAGGGGGAATCAGGTTCACGTAGTTCTTATTACAACATGCATGTGAGTTATATATAATATCTTTTTAATTGATCCAAATTGCATGGTGTTGACGCTCAAGTTTTGACCCCAAAATTTAAAAGAAAAATATTCAAATGAAAAAAATATATTTTTCTTATTTTTAGTTTTAGTTTCTTTTTATTTTAAAAAAAAATGAGAAAAGAAAAATATATTAGGAAAAAAGAAAAAAAAAATTAAATTAATTAAAAAGAAGAAGAAAAAAAAAGGAAAGAAAGAAAGAAAAAGGAAGAAAAATGAATTAAATTGAAGAAAAGGGATTAATTGAAGAAAAGGAAAAAGAAATGGGAAAAATTAAAAATTAAAATAGGGAAGGAAGGATTTATTTGAAAGAGAAATAAAAGTTTAGGGGTCAAAATAAGAAGAAAAAGAAAGAAGAAAAAATAGATGTGTAATTTTGAATCGTACCTGATCGGTTCGATTCAGAGTTATAACTCTGCCCATTTATGTTAAAGTAAAACGCTGTGTTTCAAGGATAAACGGTGTCGTTTTAAGTTTAACTAAAAAAAAAACAAATGAAATCGAAGGAAGAAAGATAGAAGCAGAAACACAGAAGGTAGAATGAAAACAAAAGCAGAGGAAGAAAGAAGATCGTTTTCTAAAACAGAAAGCTGTACGAAGATGATGATGGATGAAGGCAACGGACGAAGGCAAGGACGGAAGATAAAGAACGAAGCACTGGCTCCTACGTGGGAGAAAGGCACGCGAAGGGAAGGAGTGGCCTACAAAAGGGGACGAAACATCTGTGCAGGGAGGAGAACGATTCGAGGAGAGAAAGGTTAGCGAATTTCTGTAAGCTTCTAATTTTAGGGTTTTGGGAAATTAGAAATTTAGGGTTCTTCATATGAGAATTGGAGTTTGTAATTTGGGAAAACCGGGAATCTTTATTTGTAATTAGGGTTTGTTTCCTCTTATTTCTGGATTCAAAAACCAATTTGTAATCAGAAATAGTTAAGAGGAATAGATCGAGAGTAGTCTGTTTTATTGTTCATTTTCTGGAGGTCCATCGAGGAAGTTTGTAACAAACAATTTGATTTTGAGTTTAATTCAAAGCAATTTGAGGTATTCTTAAACTACCTTTCTGTTTGTATTTCGATCTACATTTCTAATTTTGCTTTAATCTATTCTTCTCATCTAAAATGCTGGGGATAGTCTGGGAACCAGACTAGGTGTGTTGTTGGTTTATGGCTATTTGATGTATTGCTTCGTTGATTTGATGTTGATTCTATAATGTTAAGTGTTGTTTGAGTGCATGATAATCAATATCTCCTGATTCAATCTGTACCATTCTGTTTTTAATAAACATTGAAGTTCCTGTTAGGTCTTAGTTCTGGTTAATCCCTATTTTGTTTGTTGGCTATTCTGTTTAATCGGTGGGTATGTTTTTGTTCATTGGTAAATAACTCCTGCTTCAAATTGAATATGATTTAAATGCTGATGTTTGAATATCATCATTGTTAACTTATGGGTAAAATGGGTTTGCATGACAGAACTCCTAAATGTTGATTGCTGTGAAATTAATATGTTAGTGATTCTAGTCAGTTTAAGATATAATGTTGCTTCTGTTCCCTGTTGTCCTTTAGTCCTCTTAAGCCTATCACTACCTGTTGTTTTTGCTTGATTGTTGTTGGGATTCCTGGGTTATTAGTTATCCATCTCTTGATAACAGG
>CANUEY010062496.1:0-38819 GCA_948099555.1 Croton setiger | reverse complement strand
ATATAACTAACATTAAATAAGGCTCTTACAATGAGAATCTATATCAAAGTGGACCAGTAACTACTATTGAGAAATCAAAATTGAAGACTTGAGGAACGCCAAACGGTTTTTTGTGAGATTTATCTTCTCTTCGGCTTCAGCAGCTTTTTCTCTAACCCCTTGGACAACATTCTTTGGAGCTCTCTCCACAAACTGCAAAGTGAAATAGGATTGTAAATGAACCAGTAGACAGATCAGCCTGCCATAACAATCATCCATGATGAAAAATAAGTGTGTAAACGAGATGCTGGCTGGAACCAGGCAAAGCACAACCTATATATTGTAAGAGTTGGAAACTATTTGAGCACATGGCAGCAAAACATGCGCGGTGCTTTCAGACCAATAGGTTTTTATGTAATGCCAGTTTGAACTATTTCAATCCATGTAACAGCGGCCTTAAAATGCAATCACATTCTCTGGTCCAAATGCTTTTTCATTTCTATATTCCTGAATCCTGATTTTCCTAAAATGAGCTAGATATTAGAATTAAAAAGATCAGAAAGTTTCTTTCCACCAGAAATTGTTCCTTTGGATGTTTTCATATCTACAAGTGCAGCAAACTCATTTCGCGGGCCTTATCTGATGCAGCTAGGTACCACATATCCAGGCCAGCTGTTGGTTAAAACTTCGATTAACACCCTCTACTGCTAACTCTGGCTGTCCCAACTAGCAGATGTGCATGTGTATAGTGAAATAGATTTCAATTTTCCGGTACATCATACCCAGCAGCATTTTTTTCATTTAAGTTTTATGTTATATCAAAATAAGATATGCCGATGATTTTGTTGATACCAACACTGGAATTGGCGGACATGAACAACACTGAACTAACATAAACGAAATCCATGCACGCTTAATTTAAGAGTAAATGGAAGATCATACTTTTGGAGAATTGAGGCGAGCTGCAAGTGCTTCATACTCTGTTTGCATCTTGGAAAGTCGCTTTGACAGGCGGTCAACTTCAGCTGATATATCAACCATATCGGCAAGAGGAAGATATGCCTCCAGCCCCTCACTGGCAACAAGATGTACTGATTGGTTGGCATCCCCTGATAAACCACAAGCAACTAAATTTGACAGTCCAAAAGAAAAAGATAAGCATAAAAAGCAACCAGCAAAAGAAAATGATCATTTAGTTACCTATTTTAGACCATGTTGGAACCAGTAACCATAAAAATTAACAATAAAAGAAAAATGATAGCAAAAGTTATTTTAAGCAAACATACTTGGGGGAGAGTCTGTAAAATGAACATGTTGCAGATCAAGCCTTGACAGAAGAGCCAGGACTTCCTTCTCCCTCTGCATCAACAAAGGTAAATCTGAAAACCACATGCACTTATACTAATTCCAAAAATGAGATGCTGTATAATTATTTAATTTTACATCTGCACGAAGGCTGAAGCAATATAAATAGTAGAGTAATCAGTTGTGGCAACAGCGGGATATGTTTTATTTTTCCGTGTAAATGCTGACAAGAAAGGTGACCAAGACGACGGATTAGGGATATAGCAAATGCAAATTTTTCATGCCTAGCATGTTCTGTTAGTAGTGTGACCACAGACTGCTTATCAGGGTTGAGTTGAGCCAGCCCAAAACATAATTTGCTGGCCTAAAAAAACTCAGCTGAGTTATAGAACTCAGAGACTGAATTATGGTCAAGAAAGTAAAAACTGAACTTGGGTTGAGCTTGGGCTGAATAAACCTCTGTAGCATATCATAGTACGATTGATTTACACATAATTTGAAAAGTAAAGGTTCAGCCTGGCATCTATAGTTAGCTGACGGTACACTTATTGTGCATATTAGAGTGTAAGTTTTATGGTGCGTCAGGCTGAATAACTATTGTTTGGGGGTGAATTTCCTTGACCGCTCGATACACATCATTGATCAAGGAATACATTTATGATAGACTAGAACTCCAGCTGAGATTTCTAGTCAACCTGGAAAATATTGCTAATAAGACAACAAAATGAACAAACTTACAGATATATATTGGATAACTTCTTCATTTGCAACTATAGATGCAGATATTCGCTTGGCAGGCTCCACCGAGTACTCAGCTCGAGCATTCCGGACTGCTCTAGTCTAATGCATGAACAAGATGAGTTTTCAAATAATAAATGAAGGTAAAAAAAAAAAAAAACAAAACAGAATTATGAACTCACCAATGCTTGGAAATTTTCAAATTTTTTTATTGAGCTTGAGTTCCGTGGAAGTGAAATCTGAGGCCAAGAGGATACTATGAGTGCTTCTTCCCGTTTGGGAAGTGCCTGTACGCATCAAATAATATTTCATAAATTTCGGTATGACTTCAGGTTGATTTTTAAATATAGTAATTTTATCTTTTATTAAATAAAAGTTTAGCAAGTACTAAAATTATGTGTTCTATAATGGAACCCAGTGAATGGCTCAAATACTGAAATAAAATATATGCAATAACATTATAGATAACTTGTTGGATCTAATGCCCCTTGGTCAAAAGCAAAAAGAAGAATAGCATTTTTCTGCTCTTTATTTGGTTATTACAGCACTACACTTGTGCTAGAAGAAGTAGAGTGCTTGCAACTACACCATTAAAGTAATAACTGTGATGAAATATACTACTAATTAAAACTGAGTGTATTTGAGGTGAGAGCTCCCACACAAATAATGATAAGCACAAATGAAGAAAAACATCAGAAAATGAATGCATTCAAAAATGACAGATGACAACAACTTATCCCATGCATATAAGACTAGTACCCACTACACAAATTTGCAAGGGGCTACATACACAAATTTTCTCCAATAGAAGAATTTGCTTTAGAAAGAAGGACCCACTAAGCATATGCCTCCTCTAAAACAAAGAACAACACCTCATGTAAAGCAATGGCTTTCCAAAAGCTAAGTTTTGAAATGATTATGCTCAGGAGACACAGGTCAACATGGAGACAGACAAGAAAAGATTGGTAAAACCTTACTTTAGTAGAAAATGTGTGAACATGAATCCTAAGAGCAAACTTAGATTAAAGAAAAAAGAAGACGTGTTACAGTAGTCAACATGACATCCAATACAGAAATAGTAGAAAACAGTTACCTGCCACAATTCTTCAGTGACAAATGGCATGAATGGATGTAGCAACTTCAATATATTTTCAAAAACATACAGTAGAACTGCCTGTGACATTGATGCCCCTGGGGAATCACCTCCAGATTGATAAAGGCGAGCTTTACTGGCTTCTATATACCTGGTACAAAGGAGAAAACTTTATACTGGGACAGCAGGTAAAATATTAAAACAAATAGATGTTTAAGACAAGAAGAAAACATGTTTATCCAGAGCCCGTTGGTTGGATGACCAGAGCGGTGGATAGCATTTAGACCTCCATAACCCTAATATCATTTGATAGCAAAAAGAATAACATTTCAACTAAATGCTGTTCCAAAAGTGTAATGATACAATGTGCTATGCAAGATAAAAATTTTTGATACATCAAAGGCCAGTTCCATAAATGTTATGCAGCCAAAATAGCAGAAGCAATTAGCAAGTCCTAGAGTGATGCATTTTAAAAAAGGAAGAAAGATAAAAAAAAAAAAAAATCCCAATATTAAATATCAAGCCATAGGGGAGAAAACAAAAGAATGGAAAGGACAGAAGTTAAATTGATGCAATGAGAAAACAGGAAATAAAAAAATTTGGGAAGAGAAGTAAAATTGATAATGAGAAATAGGAAATCCAAAAATTGATGGAAGTCTACACTGTATTTTGTCCATAGGAAATTAATCTGCACTATGCGACAGTTACATCAAAGTATCATTCTTATGACCAGGAAATCAGAATCAGTGGCAAGATAAAGTGTGCATTTTGCAAAAAAAATAAACAACTTACCAATCAGCAAAATCGCTCCAGAAGAAGTCATACGTTTCTCTTCCAACATCTCCAAAGAAGAACTTGTCATAACTTGCAGTGACCATGTCAATGAGTATATGCAGTTTTGAAACCTGACAAGTAATCAGTTGTTTAATGAAATATCTAAATGCCATGAATTAAGTATACAGGCAACAAGTGAAAACTGATTTCTCACCACCCAGCATTCTGGCAAAGGTAGCTTTAGTAAGGACTCTTCTTTGTCAAACTAAACATCAAATAAATTGTTTTAGTCAGAGAACAGAGTACTACATGCCTCAGGTACGGACACGACAGTAAAAAACAAAAAGCATTGCTATAAAAACAGTAAGAATAAAATGAAAACCTTATAAACCATAACATTTTCCCAAGCAGGTATGTCATTTGGACTTGGCAAATTTTGCAATACAAACTTGCCAGCATTCCACAGTTTGTTTGTGAAGGCTTTGTTTGCAGTCAACCTCTCAGTGGACAAGTTAAGGTCCTGGATAAAATTAAAAAGAATGTAGATTAAACAATTTTAAATGTCAACAGGACTGCACAGACAAGATGCTTGTGATTTTGAGGCAGTAATTTAGAGGATTATAAGAAAGAACAAACCTGCCCAGCAGTGCCTAATGCAAGAGTAAATCGTAAAGCATCAGTGCCAAATTCCTTGATTGTATCAAGAGGATCTATTACATTTCCCAGCGTTTTAGACATTTTTCGTCCCTGAAATACAAGATAGGACTCATCATAAAAGTAGAATTCATAAACTTGTAAATAATATTAATCCTCATTTGAGTTTGTGAATTTCTGAGTATAATTTGTATGATAAATGTGTTTAGACAAATTTATGGAACCATTTTTGCTCGCCTGTGAATCACGGATAAGTCCATGGAGATAAACATATGAAAATGGAACTGTTCCAGTAAATTCAATTCCCATCATGACCATCCTTGCCACCCAAAAGAACAAAATATCATGCCTGTCCAAACAAAAGCATGTATCAATAACAGCAAGCATGATGTGGCAAAGCAAATAGACTAAGCAGGGAAAAAAAGCTACACACATTGTGCAAGACCTAAGAACTTTGTGACTGAATATTCAGAATTGAACAAAAAAGCTGAAGCAGCAAGAGTAGGGCATACCCAGTTTCAAGCATTGTTGTAGGATAAAATCTCTTAAAATCCTCTGACGATGTGTCTGGCCATCCAAGAGTACTGAAAGGCCACAGGGCACTGTTGGCAGAAGTTAAATGACACAACATGAGGAACGAGAAATTTCATTTCTTCGTGTATTATTGTTTAGCCAAATACATAATTATGACCCTAAAGTTTGCCATATTTCCCTTGTGGCACCCTACCATTTCATTATGACCTATTAGACACCTATTTCATTTTCAACCACAGACTACAAAAATTACATTCTCCTAAATGATAAATAGTCTTAACACTTCTCCAAATATACACAGCAGATACTAACAAAAATGTATATATACCAACACTCTTTTAGCACACTAAACTCCCATAACAGACCGAGAAGTAATGTTCGGTCGCATGACATAGCCTATCAAAAAGAATTGCCTTTTGAGTTTATTATGACTTTGTATAGGCTATAATATATCAAAGAGAAGCAATGTGGGGAGTAAAAGCATAAAGTAACAAAAATCATAAAAAACTGTGCACAGTTCTCTTAATCCTATTCATGAATCATTTGCTACTGTAGTATATAGCCATTAGGCAATTACACACGTGGTCTATAAGTGGTTGCATAACTCTTTCATCTTTTAATTTACAACCAACACATAATAGAAATGACCAATTGTTGGGATTCATGTATAACACACCTTGAAAACCATGTGTCAAGAACATCGGGATCTTGATATATTTCTACATCTTTTCCATATTTCTCACGAGCTTTCTGAAGGGCTTCATCAGCATCCCTAGCAACTATATAATCTTCTTCAGAGCTCTTTCCCACAATATACCAAACAGGTATGCGGTGCCCCCACCATAGTTGTCTGCTTATGCACCAATCCTTGATGTTTGATAGCCAATGATTATAAATCTATTATCAACAAAAAGAGAAGTCGTGAAAAAAGCAATAATCATCAACAGATAAAGTATCTTGTCTCTCATAGTTTACTAAGGCGGATTGGTGGCTAGTGCTTGGTAGCATCTACATACATTATAACGAAGAATGTAAAAAGCTATAGCAGATAATCGAGCTGGTAGTATATATGGCTCAGATAAAGGCCTATCAGTAAGGGAAGGAAGAAAGAGCATTGTTATGAATTCACACACCTTCTCAAATCTCTCAGGCAAAATGGTTAGCTCTCCCTTTTCAACAGCACATAAAGCCTTCTCCGCCAAGGGCTCCATGGTTACAAACCACTGCTTGCTTACCAATGGTTCTATTATCTATTAACAGGGAGAGAGATATCAAATTTTCACTTGAACAGGGTATTTATTTATTTAAAGAAGTTCAGCAATAATATTCAAAAGCCCAGGAGAAAAATTATTTACGCACTTCTCCACCACGTTGTGATCTGGGAACCCGTAATTTGTGTGGCTCCTTTTTCACAGCCAAGCCTGTCTCCTCAAGATCTGACCATAATTTCTTCCGTGCCTCAAATCGATCAAGACCACTGTAATTCCAAGATTCATTTCATATCTTACATAGTATTCTTCAAAGAACTAAATGATCTTAAACACTTACCTGAACAGTCCAGCAACATCATTAAGGGTACCATCTTTGTTCATTACATTAAGTATTGGGAGACCAAGCTTCCTAGCAAGAAGGTAATCATTATGATCATGCCCAGGGCTTATCTTCAACACACCAGTCCCAAATTCTTTATCCACATGCTGCCAAAAAATTAATCAGGTCATTTTCATGAAATTATTTGGAATAAGTCAAAGGAAATGAATAGTATTGAAATTAACAAAGGTATGGTATAAAATCTTCTAGGTATTCTTTGGTTTAAGTATACCTATTTTTTTGGAAAGTCAACTTCCTGGAGGTATGCTTGCAAGGAAGTTATTTCCTAAGAAGTTAGGATTGAAGATGTTTGGTTAATATATTGAATTCCCGGGAAGTAAATTTTATTAATAAAATATTATTTTAAACTAACACATCTAACCTTTATATAAAATAATAGAATTAAATAAATAAAGAATAAAATAGAAATTTCTTATCCTTTATGGCACAAAAATACACTTCCTTAGGTTGGAGATGGGAAGTTACTTCATGTGGTGGAAGGGGATTGGAGTTATTTACTTCCCGGGAACTTCTTATTTTTTGAGAACCAAACAATAAGCTTTTCTTACTTCCTAGGAAGTTCAAATTCTTGAGTCTACTTACCCCAACCAAACAATACCTAAGAATTGGGGAGAGGTAGATTTTCTATAGCACCTAGAATATAGCATAAACAACGCCACCTTTCATCCTGCAAGTCTCATCAAACTTGACAAGCCTCAATTTCAATGACATAAAATAAGGTCAAATGCTTTCTAAGGACATATATAGAAAAAGACTGCATGTGAATGAACTCCACTTTTTCCCTTGGTGTGACTATCTGAAGACAACATGATTTGCGCAACTGCAATGAGTCTAGAGATTGCCCTTATTTGCATGGAGATGATGGAGATGGATTGGGGTGGATAGCAGAGAATATGTTATTTGCTACAACTTATGCATCTTAAATTAAACCAATGGGCTTTTGTTATGATCTTAGGCAATTACTTATATAAACAGACATCGTGTTTGCTTTCCTCAAGGTGTTTTTAAATTTTCTTTTCTAACATAAATAATTTTATATTTGCTGTTCAAATAAATATGGTATCTAGCAATGCAAACATCTGAAATTCAAATAAAGTTGAAAATCTAATGTAAATGAAACAAATATGTAAGATGCAAGTCATATTAAAAGAAAACTGTTTGTCTTACTTTGTCAGAGATGATAGGAACATGACGACCATATGTCATAGGTACAATTGCCATCCTTCCAATGTACTTAGAATAACGATCATCCTGTTCCAAAACATTGAATTTAGAAACTTAAATTCCAAAAAAAAAAAATTACCTCAATTTTGTATACATACATGGGAAAAGAGAATGCCACACAGACATGCACGACAACTAAATCATGGACAAGATGAATATAATGCTCATTTTCACACTGAAAGGAAATTCTATAGCATTTACTTCAATACAAATGAACATCATACCAAGCGAACATTACAAATAATGCATTTTGAACTTTTGGTAGCTAGAAATAAGCTTAGAATTCTAAATGATCTGAATAAGAAACATTTCGTTTGTTAAACAAATAATATGGATAGTAAAAAAAAAAATATATGCCACCTTGGGATTAACAGCAAGGGCTACATCACCAAATAATGTCTCTGGGCGAGTAGTTGCTACTGTCAGGTAGTCACTCCTACAGGAAGGAAAACATAAAACATAATTGTAATATGAAAGAACTGTAACAGCTTGGTGTAGGATAACAGACATGATATCAAAGAACACAATAACTAATAATTTCTTATTCAATACAAATTTACCTCCCTATCACTAAAAGGAAATCAAAGCAATAGCACCTGGGTAGCATCTTATTGTTAAAGCATGCATGATAAATTTGAAAGAAAAAAGAACACATAACTCTCTTATGATTACCTTGAACCTCCGGCAATACGGTACTTGATATAATACAGAGTACCGGGTTCTTCAGAATATTCTACTTCCTAACAGAAATAATGAAGAAAATTTGTATTAAGTTCCAGAATTTGCAAAAACACAAAAAAAAAAAAGATTCACTTGCCAACTTCATGAATCCAAAAATAGCATACCAAGTCTGACACTGCTGTCTGCAAATTTGGAGACCAATTAACCAAGTAAGACCCTGAAAATATTATCAATTGTTAACCATCATGCAACTGCTCAAAGCCAAAAAAATTATATTTGAATGGTAACATGACACAAACAAACTAGTAAGCCTAGAAAGAAAAGATGGGAAAAAGCTTTACCATAATCAGATCCTCCCAACTTAATAAAGTAAGGAGGATGGAAAAAGAACAGAGGCAAAACCCTCATGACAGCAAAAATCAAATGTATCTAAAATAACAACAGTTGAAGCTACAGTATGTTCCTTGTGAGATGAGTAACAAAATGTTCAGCCAAAATTTGGGGTTATACCTTGATATATTAAACCCTTTTCATGAAGCCTGATGAAGGCCTCAATTACAGCTCCTGCAACAAGTTGAATTTGTGGACTTAGAATACAACACTTATTAAAAGTCCAATTCCAAATAATAAATGCAGTTAAGATGATTTTATGAGACATACTGAATATATACAAGAAATTTGCTAAAAACAAGCGGAAGGAAAGGAAGAAAACAAAAGATGATGACACATTTAGCAGATAATGATGCAAAGCATATCTGCAGCAGCTCCAGACAAAGAATGTTTCTGTACTGATCAATCTTGTATTTCTATAAGTTGGAAAACTGTCTTACGACTTAGCTGCTCATCGAGGGTGAAGCACTCTCTTCCCCAATCACAAGAAGCACCAAGCCTCTTGATCTGATTTGTAATGGTTCCACCATATCTGAAAACATGATCAACCAAGTAAGAAAACCATGACAAATCACGAGGCGTAAGAAGGTTATGCTAATGAAAGTATATCAAAATAACTAGCCAAAGCCGAGGGCATCCTCAGACTCTTTAAAGCTCTACCTTTTTCCCAAAAATGATAAAGGACCACAGGACAAAAAAAAAAGAAATGAAATTATATGGAAAAAAGAATGGAACGGAATACACAAAAAGTGAAGCCTAAATGAGAAGGTATTTAGTGAATAGTAGCTAAGAAAAGGGAACTACAGGGTGGGGGATTGGGTTGTTTTAGCTATCAGGACTCTCGCTAAAGATTCTAACTCAATGGCCAAGCCCTAGAACTGTTCTCCAGCTGAATATACATTATGGAATAGGGGAGCAACAACCACTCTTCTCCTTTTTTCTTGAAAAAGTCCTCCAACAGTAGCTTTGAACCAAAATAGCTTTGTCCACGAACAGCAGTTAAAAGTTCTACCGTTCCACCATACATATAACCTTTACTTAGAAGCCCAACCATTGGGTTGTTCTCTCTAGAAACTAGTCACTTCACCCTCATTAATAGTGAGCATCTACACCACCAAAATAGAAATGTTTGCTGCATAACCAGAAACTCAATGTTGTAAAGCATTTGTGGGGAAGTTTTGCAGACACAGACTTCATTAGTTCAGATTGGTCGTAGTCCTACATGTTGAGTTGTGATGATTTCTTCACTAGGTAGTTATTTTCTTTCATTAAGTAAAACTTTTGTTCGTGTATTTATTCTTTTATTAGGAAGTTCGTTATTTCTTTTACTCAGAAAAGCTACAATTTAGGACTTCTATTTCAGTAACAATTCTTGTCTATTTTTAAGGCTATTGTAGCAACAAGACAATAAGTCAATTCTCATCAAATCCAAGATCTAGAGACTATCTCTAACAAGACTTGAGGTAGAAACTCTCTCTAATGAGTTTTGAGATCAGATATGCTCTCTAACAATTTCCTAGGTCTTCAAGTTCCCTTTGAAGAGCTTGAATTATCTTAGCTACAAAGAGAAGAATGGTGGCTGTTTACCATGACAAGATCCTACTACAGGTTTTTGACCAAATTGTTCATTTGCATAGGGTTCCAGAAACTATTACTTGAAATCATCATGTGATATTTACCAATATATATTATATATATTTTTTTGGGAAGAGCTATTCTGTCTCAATGGCAATAAGTTGCTATTTACTTCTGCTCACCAACCATAGATCAATGGTCAAACAGAGGTAGTAAATTGAACGTTTATAGTCGCTGTTTCATTGGTATTCATCCACAAAAATGGGTTGCTTTGGTTCCTTGGCCGAGTCTTGCAACAATACATCTTTTATTTCTGCCCTCCAAAGTACTCATTTAAGGTTGTGTATGGCCGTCACCCTCCTCGCTCACTCAGCTGATTCCACTACAGTTGATGCGCTTGATGCTTCCTTGTTGGATTGGTATCAGATTTTGAAAGACATTTGGGATTATTTTCTGTTAACGCAGTGGCAGATGAAGGAAATTATGATAGGGGGCATAGGAATCAGGTGCATGATTGGTGATCAGGTTAGGCTCTGTTTACACCCTTATTGACAGAATTCAGTTTGGTAAAACATTCACAGTGAGCTTTCACCACAAAATTATGGATCATTGAGCTGGGATTTCCTATTTCCAGTACAATCCATAACATTGTAAATGTGTCTCTGCTTTTTTTAATTCAACGGTTCTCAATTGCCCCCTATTAAAGCATTGCCTTCTATGGAAGAGGGTGTCTTGTTCCCTGCCTTCACACAGTCCTTTCTGATAGTTTAAAAATGCAAGCCAAAGAGATTATGCTTCATTGGGCAGGTCATTCAGCAGCAAATACAACTTGGGAGTCCTTTTCCAGCAGTTGTATCCTTCTTTTCAGCTAGAGGACAAGCTTTTTCGGTGCGAGGGGGTAATGTTGTTGAAGCATTCATGGGCCAGACACATGTGCAAGCTTCATTAATTCAGATTGGTCCCATGTGCTGGGTTCAATTGATTACATACTCAAATTTATGAACAGAAAGAAATGCCAACCAGATAGAAGCAAACAGAAGTAGTGCCACACAAGCATATGTATCAAGAAGAGCAGAAGCACATGATGCACAATCAGGACAAATTACATAACAGAAAACTATGTGAGTAAAATGGGATCCGTACTTCTCTTTCCACTCCCAAACACGTTTTATGAACTCCTCTCTACCCAGTTCACTCCTTTTTATTCCTTCAGATGCAAGCATTTTTTCTACAACCAACTGGAAAGAGAGACAAACTTAGTTGATAAGAGATTTAACAGTATGAAAATACTAAGGGCCGGTTTGGTATCAATTTTGCTGCTGGTTAATTGTTAGCATTATCAAATGCTAACAAATTGTATCTTGAAAAACAGATTTAACGGAAAAATAAAAACTACTTTCAATGTTTATTTTGTTACAAACTGTTTCTGTTCGAAATAATTAAACACAAAGTAAATATACATTGATAATATAATGTTCTAAGACAACTGAAAAACAATACCCAAAGGCCAAAAATGCAATAGATACCAGCCATATAAGATGTGAAAAACTGATTCTTCCCATAATACTTATTTCTGACATGATATATTACGAAAAACTCAATGCAAAAATCTGAAACAAATATTTCAAAAATAACAATACAATTTTTTTATGCAGTGATAACAAGTATAAAATTCTTCATAATATCTTAACCAAAAAGGGGAAATGTATATTTTTTAACTACTTTGACCCAAAAGAACATTTAACAACATGGCAGCCTAAGCATGATCATTTCAGTCTTCAGACAAACCTGTGTTGCAATACCAGCATGGTCAGTCCCAGGCAGCCAGAGCGTTGGTTTTCCCCTCATTCGATTGTATCTAACCATGATATCCTGGTGAAGAATTGGAATTAGATAAAGTAGATATGTTAATCACTTGAATAAATTAAAAATAAAACAACAGCATAGAGCAACAATAGAAACAGCAAGCATTCATGCCAAGTAAACAGACCCCCATCAATTAATATCCAACATACTTATCTAAACTGATAAGGTGCAGATAAATAGTTTCAGTAAAATTGCAAGAAAATGGAGGATATAAATAACTAATGCTTAGTGATCAAATAATTTAATGTTCACATCTTTTGATATAGAAGAACATTTTCTTTTGAAACAAATGCATGAGAAAAATTATTGCAACACAGTTTATCATAAGAAAAATTATGAAAACCATTTTGTAAAAGATGTCAGGTTTCTTGCTCAAATCTCACAGGAAAGATTACTTAAACAAAGAAAGAAAGATCAATCAGTAAAAGAAGTTGCCAAAGTTACCACAGGTTCTAAGTGTCAAGATAGCACTAGCAAAAACATTTCATCCAAAAATAAGGAAATATGCACTAGCAAGGTGTAACACATCTTGGTCAGACCAGCAGTATATATATAACCTTGAGTCTAGAGAGAAAAATTATAAAAGAAATGCACATGAAAACAAAATCAAGTATTCTAAATTCACTGTCACAACCTCAAGGGTCACAAACATAGCATGTCCCATGTGCAATGAACCTGTAACATTAGGAGGTGGCATGGATATCACAAAAGGATGACTTCCTTGCTCAAAATTTGGTTTAAAGTACCCTTGGGACTCCCACCTAACACCAAAAAATTTACACAAAATATCATGTTATAGAAACATATCATAACAATAATAATTAGAGAAATCTCTTGAATGAAGCAGTAGGCTATGCACATACCAATTATACACAAACGCACACTTACAGAAGAAGAAACATGAAAAGTTACCAATTATATATCCGTTCCTCCGATGAAAAATCAAAGGACTTTGCAATCTCTGGAGATGTAAATACGCCATTTTCAGCTGCAGCAACTGACATTGCAACAAAAAATGCTAAATATGTTGCTTAAGACTATACGACAGCTACAATAATTCTAACTTCAATTAATTTACTCCAGAAAAGGAGAAACAATATTGAAGAAATTAAAACCAGAGCCTAGATTTAATAACGCAGGGAGTAGTGTGAAGAAGGATCGACACTATATCAACCTTAAGAAAAAAAAGGCGCATATCCAAATTCTTACAGAAAATATGATATACATAAGATGATCATTATAATATTAAGTCTCCATTTATATTTATAGAGAACAATCTCTCACCCTAATTATAACCGAACAGAACATCACAAACCGTGGAAATATGCACACAAGTCTGAGGTAATGTCTGCTAGCTTAAAGAAAAAGAAAAAAAAAACTAGTGGAAAAAATTACCTACTTGGTTTAAAATTAATCTAATTTCAGCATAATTCATTAAACAAAGAAAAAGGAACAAAACAACCAAATGCTATGTTAAAATTATCAAATAAGGTTGCATTGAGTTTAATACTCCATTTGGTTGCTGAGCATTAGATTGTGAATTACTATGAAAGAAGAAGAAGAAGAAGAGCGATAATTCAAATTTACCTGCGAAGAATCTAGGCTCGGGACGAGAGAAACGAAAGTGGGAGAAAGCAATGCAACGACGAGACTGGGAGAAGAAAAGAGGATTGAGCCTGTAAGCAGAGCACGAAGATAGAAGAAACGGGGTGGAAAGAGCCATGAACTTCGGCAGTGCAGTCTCTCTCTCCCTCTACTATCTATATCTATTTGTATTTGTTTAGGGATGATGAAGTTGTTTTCTTCTTGTTATTTTTTAAAATGCCATTTCTGTCCTTGTCAATTTTTTTAGGATTGAGCCTGTAAGCAGAGCACGAATTAAGTGCCTTTGTAAGTCACTCTCCTATTGCACTGACATTGTCGACCGTCAAATGCTTGCATCGAGATGGTCCGGCTGAGGAGAGAAACCGAGAATCCTAAATCGCAATTGATCGTTCATGGAGGAAAAAGAAGGGTATGGTGGCTGAATCGAAGGGTTGAGATCTGTGGTGGAAGTGGCTGGTTTCATTACTAATGTCACCTATCCTTCTAAATGGGTTCTCATTGGTTTTACAATACAAATTCAAATATGAAAATCTAATTTCAAATTCTTAAATTTCTACCATTATCAGAATAATTTAAAAATATATATTATTAATATTCTTTATTTTTAAAACTTATCTTACAATTATAAAATTTGCATATAAAAAGTTAACATAGACATGGACATGTGAACTGACCCGAACCATTAGCAAACCGAGTCCGCGTGAACCGTAACCTGAACCGACCGGAGGACAAATCGGTTCAGATTCAAGTAAATTTGAAACCGGACTGTGGATGAACCGCCGGTTTAATCGCCCCAAACCGTCTTCGAACCGCTGGTTTAACCATCCTAAATCGTGTACGAACCGCCGCTTTAACCACCCCAAACTACCGGTCCCTAATCCGCCGCCAAACTGCCGGTTAATCGCTGATTCGACGGGCCGGTTACGGTTCCATGTGGCTTGAACCGTGACCCGGCGGGCTGAGGCCTGGACCATGGCCACGTCTAAGTTAACACATAAAGAAATTGATATAACTTTGTATTTTTCCATTTGAGAAGATTATACTTTAAGAAATCGATAATGAAATTAGATTTTTTAAATTTATTTTAATTTTTATAGTTATACTTTGATAATGAAATTCTTGAAAATAATAAATATACATAAAAATTGACATTAAATAAAGCAAACTCAAACGCAATAAAATTTTAATAAGAACTACATGATTCCATTAAATAAAATATTAAATATATTAATGGTGATATACTTTTATTTTATTTGATCACATAAATAAATTATTAATATTTCAATAAAATAATATATGCATCTTTTACCAACAGTCCTAAATTTCTTACAAATACAAGAAGTTACTATCAGAAATTTAAACTATTATGAAACAATTAAATAAAAAAATTTTATTGGTAAAATTAAAAAATGATTGAATTATCATAAAAGTATTTGGTTCAAATAAAAAAAAAAGATAATTCAATTAGAATTTGAAAAACTTTCAGCTAATTTCCGCCAAATTATTTGAATTATTCAAATTTATTACACAGAAATGATTAATTCATAAATAAAAGGACCTTTCAAAAAAATTATAAAGAAAAGGAAAATGTAATTATATTTTATTTTCCTCTATTTCTTAATGATTCAACTGTAGAGGAGGAGAACTGAAATGGGTTTATTGTATTTTGTTTTTTGCTTGCTTATCTTATTCAAGTAAGTCGATGGCTTGATGCTTTGTTAAAGGGAGAAGCAGGTAATTTGTTATTTTTTGAGGGCAAAACTTATATGGTGTAAACATCCAGTTCGGTTGGATAAAACTGGCCAACTTTTTGTACTTCATAGAAATAAATTGCTCTGAGAATACTTGCAATTAACTTTTTTATTTTACTTTCAATTTATGTGTTTATTGAATTTAATTACTTTTTATTTATTATTGTTATAAAATTATATATTCGAACTTACAACTATTTATAAAAATAGATATAATATCCAACTTCTAAAAGTAAAAATGTGTATACTTCTATATTCCTATATGATTACTCAACGGTTTTATTACTGAATATTTGACCTCATTTTAAGTTTAGATATGGAAGGTTTGAATACCAATTTACTCCACCTCACATACTCACTATTAACAATATTTTTCTCTAAATCGCACTCCGCGTTGGTACCACACTAGTATGAGCTAATAAAAATCACAACTAAATTCAAACAAATTTTCATATTTTAAACTTTGTAGATAAATATGAGCAGACATCTGAATGACAAATTCGAATACATGCTGTAAAATGAAACTCATTTGAAAGATTAACCAGATTTAAACTGAAAATAATAAAATGTCCGAACCAACAAAGAACTGTTGTCGAAAACTTATTAATATGATTAATTATGCAACATGACTCAATAGCAATGATACACTTGATAAACTATGTTAACAAAAATGAGACACTTGATAAAATATAAAACTTTATCACATACACAAATGCACCGCCATTAAGACCGCCGCAGGCGGTGGTAAACAGCTGCAAATTTATTCTGACATATAGCATATCAATTAACATCCACAAAAACACTTTCCTCTTTCTGCTTAAGGGTAACCATTATCCTCTCCTCCTCCATATCCAGACCCTGACCCTGACCCTGACCCACTTCCATAACCCGACCCATTTACAGCCCCACCTCCGCCTCCTCCTCCACCACCGCCGCCGCCTCCACCACCACCTCCTGCTCCTCCTTTTCCTCCTCCACTTCCATATCCATATCCTTTCCCCCCACCACTTCCATATCCGCTTCCTCCGACACCTCCACCGCCACCGCCACCACTACCTCCACCACCACCACCACCACCTCCTTTCCCACCACCAGCCCCATACCCTGAGCCAGAACCATAACCCGAACCCGAACCGTACCCACTACCATAACCAGAATTAGCACCACCACCACCACCGCCACCACCATGACCTCCGCCACCACCTCCCCCACTACCATATCCTGCTACACCGCCATATCCTTCTCCACCTCCAGACCCATAACCTTCACCATAACCAGAACTAGAGCCAAGTCCTTTTGAACCGCCGCCACCTCCTCCTTCTCCTCCACCACCACCACCACCTCCACCAAGAAATGCCCTTGAAGACCTAGCAGCAAAGCAAAGGTCAACAAGAAGCAAGGCCAAGAATGCAGCTGCTAAGAATTTGGAGCATGCCATTATTTTCAAATTCCTAAAACTGTGAGTGTGTTAGTGTGTATGTATATGTCACTTTCGCTTGTGAAGAAGCTTTGGTGAGTAGAAATGCTTGAGGTGGCAACCCAATTTATAACAACTCTCAAGGTGGATTGACCTTCCCATGTTTTTTAAAATTCTAGTAGCTTCTTTTTTTTTTGTTTTTTGCTTGAGAATGTACTAAAAGAACATTTTCTGATTAATTTATACAAAAAATACAAAAATAAGTGACTCATTGAGTCCACCCAATTTCTGAGATTTGAGTCAAACAAGTGATGCGGTGGATGTATAGGTTTCGAGATCAAAATTTTTATTGTTTGGTATAACTTAATTGATAATAAGCAATAAGCAACTTATTATAAAAATATTAAATTGTTATGCACAAACTAAACAATATAAATTATTTCATACATAGATTTAAAACTTTAAAATATTGAAATTTATGATTCACACTATATTATTATAGGCACAGTTCTAAACAATAAATTATTTCATACATAGATATATAAAATATTATCTAAAGGTGTATTATAAACTATGTAGTATTGTAGGTTAAGAGGAATTCATTAAAAATTGGAGCTTTTTTCTCGTGAGGCTAATTTGTAATGAGACATGTACATTTACCTCTTTAATGGGTTTAGAAAATTTTGGTAATCTTGCATATTTGCTACCTGGTCATTTGTTCCTATCTTTATAATTAAATAAAATTTGTCTTTGTGGATATAGGAAAAATATAGAATAATCTTTTTTATGTTAAAATGCGTTAGATTTAGTAATGTTGAGTTGGACTAAAAGTGTTCTTTTACTATAAATAACATTACGAAAATATATTAGATGGTTACATATAAAAAATTGAGACTTATGTTTAATATAATTTGACCAATTTTGTGTAAAGTAAATTTTACAACTTATTTTATTTATTTCAATGTAATTCATACGTGACTGAATATTATTATTATTATTATTATTATTATTCATAAGCCCCACATCACTATTTTTCGTGTTGAGTAACGCTGGGTTGCATTCAATAATCAACATATTAATATGCTTTCTATGTAAGATTAGATATAAAAAGAGTGAGCATTAAGTTTAATATAATTTGACCAATTTTGTATAAAATTAATTCACAACTATTTTTATTTATTTCCTTATGTGATTGAATATTATTATGGGTGCAGATACATGTCAGTAAATCTTTCTATTTTTTACATCAAATGTATTTTTATGTTGTGTAACGCTGATTTGCATTCTATAATTAGCGTATTATATATTTCTATATATGTACTGTATAACTGAAATTTTAAAATTATCAAATTAATAAATAGTTGATATTGGGCGGAATATCTATTTTTATTTTGTTAAGAAAAAAATGATAGCGTGTGGTTTGGTAAATTGGTATAGGTAGTGGGGATAGGGCGGCAGAGGTGGTGGTGGACGACACTTTGGTTACTTGTTTTTTAATAAACATTCTACTTTCTGATGAATACAGAAAGGTGTCCTATAAAAGTATAGGAGTAGTGGCCTTTGTTTGCTTTGCCCACTTTCTGTCATTCTTTTCATATTACTACTCCGAACCACTTTTATTTTTATATAAAACTTCAGTTATTTTCGTTCATTTTTACATTTGTCTTCTAAAACAAAATTTAATTTTGCATTTTATGCTTTTTCAAAAAATTACTTTATTGTGTTTGGTAAAACTTTCATACTTATTTGCCATTAAAATGCAAAACAAACACTTCCTTTACTTTCTCAATTTCCTTGGAACTGTGATTGAAGACAATAAATTTACTTAAAAATATTTCTAAATAGTGATGAGTAGGGTCAATTTCAAGGAACTGTTTGAGGTTCCTAACAAAATGGTAACCATAATTAAAATAATTAAGAAAAAGAATCTTATTATAAAAAATTGTTAAAAAAAAATTTAATTAATTTATTTAACAAAAAGTAAAAAAGAATATTTAGTTAATTAATTTAAAAAAAATCACAAATAAAAAAAACATACAACTATTATATACTTTTATACTGTTGTTGTACAAGCATAAAAAAATAAACTTATTATACAATTTTTATATCGATATTGTATAAGTATTGTTAAACTACTAAATAATTATTGTACAAGTTTTATACGAATATGTATAAAATCTGTTTTTTTTTTTAACAAAATGATCAAAAATGCTATTAAAATTTAATAAGACTATTTTTTTCTTTTTATTTCTGTCTTAAGTTTGTTTTTCAAAATTAAAATAAAAAGTGAGACTGTTTTCTTATATTTTCCTATTATTTCTAAAGTGCTAAAATAGGATAAGAGAATTATGTGAATTGTGAAAACAACTAAAATTAAAAGAACGCAGCGAGGAAATATAATTGAAAGCAATGCAAAATGAATACAGTCAAAGGTATAATTTTCAGTATGAAATTTTTATATTTGACGATTGATTCTAATATAACTTTATAATTTGAAATCACAGACAAATTATAGTCATTGTACTAGCATTTTCGGTCGATCTTTCCATTTTTAATAAGTTAAACAAGACATAAAGCTATGAAAAACCACTATAAACAACCCTAATAATAGCAACAAAATTTAATTTATTGATTACAATGAACACTAAAAAAACCTTGCCCTAACCAACAAACCTATTTGCGATTTTCATTTAGATTAGATCATGTAATTTCGTAATATAACCTCAATGTCGGGTCACAATCAAGTTATACCAATTGCTACTTATATCAACTCGACTCAATAATTACGTATTTAATTTCATCGACTAGCTATATGCATCGTATTAATTAATCAACTAATCAAATTAAATAATCAACAAAATACATTAAAGATAGGGTTTTCTAGTAAGCTACAATAAAAACATGAATGCAATAAAAACTAAAAAATGAAAATAAAGAGCAATAAAATCTCACAGACATGAAGAAAATCTACTTTGAATTATGGCTAAAAGGAAGAGTTTAGTCTCTAATGGTTATGAAGAAAACAAAAATAAAACTCTAAAAATGTAATAGAGTGGAGGATGTCCAAGAATGCCTTAAAAAACCTAAAATACACTTGTATGTTGTCTAAAATTAGGGCAAATAATAATACAACAAAAGAGTTCAATAAAACTGTTTAATTCTTCTTCCTAATTTATAATTTAAACCTAACACATCAATTAAAATCATGTGTCCAGCTATCCAAGTAAGTGTATTCGTAACTTTTGTCCTAACCATTAGCCTTGCCCAAGCCTAAGTCTAGCAACTTTAAAAACGTTCTAAAAAATTTCAGCATCAACTCATTTGTTCAAAAGCTCCTTATATATGTTTTAAATGCTTCATTTTCATCGTATTTAATAATCTCTAACCAAAATATGTAAAACTAAGTAAAAACTCTCATTTAAACACAATAAATCACCAAATAAGCACAAAATTAAGGACTAAAACATGTTAAATTTACTAACTATCACTTATGCGTTTGATTTACATTTAGAATTTTTTTTTTTTAGGAAAGTTAAAATTTAAGTGCAGGTGATAGAAATTTAAACTTACATATATCAAATCTAATCACATAACATCTTTTTTCTAATTTTTTTTTTCAATTGTTTAGGATATAGACATCTCGAGTTCGATTTTTACCAACCACATTGTCAACACCTATTTAGTGTATAAGAGAGTGTTATTCTTATTATATAGCCCAAAATTATATTTAAATAATATATAATTATTTTAAATTATAACAATAATAATTTTTTAAATTTTATAAAATATAAATCATTTAGGAGAGTACTATTTATTTTCAGTTATTGGATATGGATAGGCAAACCAAATAGACACCCATTTAAACTCAGTAATCCAAAATATTCTAAAACGACAGATCACTTATCAATTTTTTAAACTATAAATCACTAATTAGCAAGTCAACATTATAATATTATACTCCATATACACATGTCTCATGTTCTCACTAATCATAATATAAAATTCTTAATTACACTTAGCAAGTATTTAGTACAATTTAATGACACGTGAGCTCCTAATTTGACCTCGAACAACATTAGGAAATATTATACCAATAGTATTGAAGTTTGGTGGCACTAATTCCTGAAATGATAAGACCATGCATGCACTATCCCAACCACAATTCCAGTCATTTCTTAGCATTCTTCATATGTTTCCAATAATATCCATTAAAATATGAAGAAAGAGTAGGAAAATTGTACACGTATCAAGTAGTTATAAAACAAAATATAGAGACCACAGATACCCACTAAGCTCAACAACCCAAAAATTGTATTTGATGTAAAGAAAGATAGTGGCATAATTGGCTTGTCTTGTTCTCTTGTAATGTAAGGTTAGAATGACAAGTGGCAATTTGTTTGAAGAGAGGAATGGCATGCTTGCTTTCAATTATAGCAAAGTCATTATAAACTTTTGTTCAAACTAGCATAGCATGGCTTATTTTTTCAAAGTTAAATGTGTCACAGCTTTTAAGCACTTCCAATTTGTTATTAGTTGTTTTCTATTATCATTACTTTTACATTTTCTCAAGAATGTTATGATGGTTACAATTTTCGGATTCGTATCTCCTTATTCGTGATTTTTATAATTTGTTTTATGACTTAATTTCCTATTATTACTTACTAACTTCTATAATTTGTTGTTTTTTATCGAAAAATTAAATCCATTTAAGGTTTCAATATATTTTAGACTCAGAGTATATCACTCTAACTATTTAAATTAGAAATATTTTGTAAAAATTTACCATTAACGATATGCTTGCTAATTTATCTGGTCAAATTAACTAGGTATATCCTTTTCTAAGTTTCAATTCCAGTGTTTTCAAAATAGTAACATTTTGCAAATTGAAGCATATTTAACATAAAATAATGCATTTTTTCCAAAACGTCAAATTAATAGTGCACACATATGATAAGTCTCATTCTATATAAACATTTTTTTTTTATTTATATATTGTAACCTTACTTTATTTAATAATTTTGAAAAGTATGCCGAGTTAAAGAGTTTATTGTATCATTTAACTTCCATTAATTTTCACATAATGTGGAGATTTAATGTTCTATTAGGAGCATACTAGAAAAAAAAATGAAATTTAATTACTTTTTTCATTCTAAAATATAATTTGAGGTGTTCTAAAATATAAGTTTGTTTATATATTTGGATTAATATGATTTTTTTTTTAAAAAAAAACTATATATCCTTTATAAATGACGAGTGAATTGTGGTATTTAATAAAAAGGGACGTCAATAAAAGAGTCTAAGGTGGGTATTATTGTTAATTGATTTAGAAATTAATTATAAATTAATCGTGTGTCCCTATAATATGCGATTTTTATTGTTAAATTTGAACAAAAGTACATTTAAAAGTAAATTAATTGATGCGTCATAAAAAAAAAAAAAAAATTCATGCAATTTTAGTAAAAATTGCAATTCATCCAATTTGAGGCAAATAATAGAAATTTCAATAACTTTGTCTTATGGGAGAAGTAATAGAGTTGTGAAAATTACAACATCTCATTTTCAACTTTGCACAATAATTATACAATATAAGGCTATTCACAAAAGAGTATATCAACTTTACTTAAATATTGTTCAAAAATCAAACTAAATCTATAAGAAAAATTATGTCATCTAATATTAAACAAGCATTAAATAATGGTTCAAAACTACACATAAACAAGTAAAAACCATGAATTTAATATCAAATCAAGTACAATAGTTTGAAGAATTTCTAATTATAGTAGTCCCTTTTCGAAATCCTGGGGAAGATGATTCAATTTGGGTTGACGTATAGTGCGACTTGTCAGATATATGAATTTGAAATTGATCTATAAGAGCATTCACAATGGTTGAGATGTTCAATTTTATTTTGTGGACCACATCTCTGAAAAATATGCTACGTAAGCTAAAATGAGTAGATAACAATGAGTCACAATCTCAATCTCATTTAATGGTCCCACTATATAAATTTAATTGTTTAAAAATTAGAGATTTAATCATATAAAAATTATAAAATTAAAATATAATTGGTTTTACATGTATCAATGATGTATTGGATTTCATTTCATTTTTAAATCTCATCTAGTTGAACATAATCTCAATCTCAAAATCTCATTTTCTCCGTAGACCCACGAGATGAAATTAAACACTATGAAATGAGCACTATTGTAGATTCTCTAAAAAGTCAAAATTAATAGATGTATACCCACTTTATGCAACTAAGAATTTTATTCACGTTAAAAATTCTAATCCAACAATTAAGATTTCGAGTGAGAGTAATATAATGTTTAATAATGAAATTCAACACATGAAAAATCATATATTTTTAATTATAAAAGATAAAGTGCTATTTGTTTAAATGAAAGTGTTAAAGTGTACTATTACCTGCAATTTCTTTTTTTACTTTTAAGGTGTTATAAAATTTAAGCAACTTTCTATATTTATACTAATATTAAATACTATTTTTTAATATTATCATCATAAATAATGATGAGATTTTTGAGATATTAAAATAAAGGTATTATAATTATAAATAAAATTTTTTTTAGCATATCACAAGAAACTAGCTTATATTTTAAAATGGAAGGATTATTTAAAAAAAAAAATTATTTATAATCCATCCAATCATAGGTGGGATAATGGAGTTTGAGCTGTTTACCTATTGATAAAGAGACACAAAACAGATTGTTGTAGTTGAGGTGATATTGATATTATTAATAGAAGGATTAGGATAGTAGAAACTACTATAAACTATTAGTGGGTGACACCCATAATGGGTATGCATGTGCTCTTGATTTCCCTATTTTTACCAACTTCATTAACAATACACACGTACATATGCACTCCATTTCTTCGTCTTACCAACTTTAAGGGTTCCTCCTATTGCAACAATATTTGAGTTTAATTATTAGGTCACTTTTTTTTTTCCTATCCATATATATGACCCCAAACTTTTCGAAATTTTCCAATTTCACCTAATTTCAATTATTTTCCAAACCGACCCCTAACTTAGCAGAAAGCCATCAATTTCTTGATTCCTTCCAGCTCTTTCTCCATCCCAGACTTTGCTCTAGTCTCTTTTGCAAGTCCACCACCCACATCTTCACCTTCTCATCCGCTCTTGATAATAAAGAGGATCCTGCTCATTTAATTGGGGGAGCAAGTTTTGGGTTTTGTAGAATAACCTCCAATTCAACAAGTTTTTTTTTTTTTTACAAACTTTCTGCTTTTATTCTGTCCACATCGGCCTGAGTGTACTTGGCCTCTACAAAATTCGACCCTGAACTTAACTCTGTTCTGTTAGCCATTGTCACAAAAACTAGCAATGAACTTTGAAAAGTTTTCTCCTCTCTTTTCTGCAACCTATAGTCAACTTTGATTCACCTCGCACTTCCTTACTACTTTTTGCGGATGCAAGTTCTTTTTATTAAAATATTATTGCATGTGATTTGTGCAACAAAATGGATAATCCAAGTACCATGAATACGAACTAATATTAAAATTTAATCACCATGGAACATTGACTTCAGCATTGAAATTGACTGTCGAGCCACGCTAGCATGCCTTCCTCAATAAATTTTTTTTAAATCTTGCCTTCGATTTCAACGCCGTGTTCAGTTAGCTATACTAATAATTGACTCCTAAAAATGATTGAAACAGAAAATTACATTAAGTAATACATGATACGTTAAAACCTAAAAAACACAAAGGAAACATGAATTAGGAAATAAATAACATCCACCCTTATATTACCCACAGGCGGATTCAATTGTTCGAAATTCTGAAACTTACAATTTTTTTGTTTAATCTTAACAATCGGCATGAAATTAAACCGCAAATACGTTATTGAGAAATTACTTATTACTAATCGATTTGCATCAATAATCACACAATTATCAATTATTTTTGTCCGTTCACATCCATAAGCATAAATAAAGGGCATAAAAATAAAAATAAATCTTTCTTCTCACCTTGGAAGGAAAGTTAGATTTTAGTACCTAAAAATACATCCTAACCTTTAAAAATCCCCAATTTCCCTAAATCATGCCAACCAAAATAGTTAAAATTGAAATTTTAAGTAAAATAGGTGAAGGGGCCGTAAACTCGGATTATAAAATCGTAAAATTTTATAACACACCTATTGTATATATATATTAGATGAAGTCCACAATCCCATTATATAAATAAATAATAAAATAGACAATTATTAATACTCTAACAAATAATTTAGAAACAAGTAATATTAACAACAATAACCTCAAATAATTTTAAAAATCAAATTCATTATTTCAGCAGTTCAAATATATAATTTAGAAGCAATCAATATTAAAACATGAATTTTAAATAATTTCAGAAATCAAATTCAATCTAACTCCAACAACAAATAATTTCAGAAACTTTAGAAGTATACTTAGTTAATTAATAAAAAATTGAAAAATAACTAAAAAATTTAAGTTGATAATTATGACAGTTGAAAGTCAAACATCTCTAAACAATTATTTTAATGGAAAATGTTTTGTTGTGTATATACACAAAACTGTGGGTTTTGGAGTCGAGCTTCTAAAAATTAAGATACATGGTATGATTTAAGAGTAAAACAGTTAAAATCGTTTTATTCACATAAGATCGTAAGATTTTAGTTAAATGTAAATTCTCATGTCAAATTATTATTTAATACCCCTAAATTATCTTATTTCTGCACATTTTTAAATAAAACCCTAAAGAACTAAGTTAAATGCAATTTTATTCTAAAATGCAAAATTAATCTAAAACGTTAAATATACTTTTGAAAAGCTAACTTATTTATTCCTAGAGGTGAGCCGAAGCATTAGAATATACTTTATACCAAAAAAAATATTTGAAATTTAGGATAATTATTTATAGATCTCTGAGATTTTGCATAATATTCTATGGGGTTCCTCTATTTTGGAAATTGTATCATCGGGTCTTTCAGGTTTTAAAAATTATACTATCAGATCTTTCCGTCCAGAATGAACGTTGTGTGTCTGTTAAGTTGAGTTAAAATGACACTATTACCTTTTATGTTATATTTTTTCAAGTCCTATTAAATCCTTTTTACTTTTTATTTTACTATTAAATCCTTTTTTTACTTTTTATGTGTATACTTCATTTTAACTTTTAAATTTTTAATTATTATTATTATTATTATTATTATTATTATTATTATTATTATTAAACACTCCTACACCTCTCTCCCTTTCAAATTCTAAATCTAATAAATCCTTATCTTCTTTTTTTTTTTAATTTTCTTTTTACCCTCTTCAAAAACTCATTTAAAACTCATTTCTGCCACTATAATCAGATTATAAGAACCCATCTGAACAAGTTTTGACAATTAAAAATTACAATTTAATTATCCAAAAATAAAAATAGGAAATGTCATGGAAGAACAATGCCAGGAAAAAAAATTATGAAGAACAATGCCAGGAATTATGAAAAACAATGCTAGGAAAAAAAAATTTCGGATGAACTATGAAGAAAAATACCAGGAAAAAAAATTACAATTTTTAAACTATCAACCGATTATTATATGATTAGTGAAGTATTTTCATCGTCGTTGCCGTTTATCGTTTCTTTCTGGGATTTGGTGTCCTTATCTGGTCTTCGATGGGTTTGAATTGCTTGATTTATTTCTTGAGTTTTTGCTTTTGAATTTCAATTTGACAGCTTTGATGCATTATTCTCTATTTTTCACTTAGATTAAAGTAATATATGCCCATTTCCTTCATTTGGCATACTTCTTTGTTCTCGTTTTCTGGTTGGGGTTTTAATCTAGAGCATTTTTTTTATATTTTGTAACTGGGTTTGAGATTTGAGATCGATGAGTGGCGGCTGTGGCGGCCATGGACGAAGAGATGAGGTGAGAGAGAGGAGGAGAAGGATCTCATAAATGAAGAAAGAGAAATGAAGAGATGAGGTGAGAGAGAGGATGAGAAGAATATCATAAATGAAGAAAGAGAGAAAATGAAGGATTGAAGATGATGAAGAGTTGATATAAGGATTTGATTTAAAGATTGAATTTAATTAGTATGATTCGATTCAAATAAACCAAAAAGTATTTTTGTCATTTTGAAAAATTTTAATTAAAATCGTCTGACTTTTTCAGTTGACTAACGTCCATTTTGGACGGAAAGATCTGATAGTATTTTTAAAACTTGAAGGATCTGATAATACAATTTACAAAATAAAGAGATTTCAGAGTATATTATGTAAAATATCAGGGACCTATAAATAATTATCCCTTGAAAATTTGAATTATAAATCTAAAACTTAGGTTTAAAATGCAATTTTAATTCTAAAATGCAACTAAAACTGAACTATCAAAAACGCGTAATCAAGATTCAAACTTAGGATTCAACAAGGAATTTCAGATAGAATATCAACCACAAAACTAACAAAATCACACTTCAATGACCTCTACATTATTTCAAATAGCAAAGATAGGAATAGACAAAAACCTATCGGATGTTAGGTGGTGGATGTTCAAAAGCACAGGAAAGAAGCAGAAATGAAGAAAGTAAAGAAGAAGGACAAAGACGATGAGGATGATGAAGAAGAAGTCTACGGTGACGTTTTGATTTAAAGAGAAACGGCAACGTCTTGATTAAAGAAGAACAGATTGGGCAAAGAAAAAGAGGATGACACGCTGACAATTATTCTAAGAGGAACGACGCCGTACTGCAATTCATCAACTAACAAACTAACAGATTTTCCTCTCATTCCTTGTGTTCTCCTCCTTAACACCAAGTTGCAACCGAAGGCAAAGATCAACTACAGAACCTTCTACAAGTTTGTAACAGAATTTTATTAATTGAATTGTAATTTGTTTTTCAAGTCCAGTTAGTTGTAGTTAGAGTATAAATAGAGAATTAGCAGATAGAACAGATTTTTTTTTCTGCATTATCTTTTTCCTTTCATTTTCTTATTCTTCTTCTGTATTCAAATTTTCAATTCTGATGAATTTTTCCTTTCAATGAATTCAGTTCAATTCTGAGAATTGTTCTTAGTTACAAAATTTTCATGGTATCAGAGCAATTTCTGCTGCACTGTTAATTTCTTTTCTTCAATTGAATCCAGTTTCAATAGCTAATTCTTTCTTTTCTTTGCTGTTCTCTATCTCTTCTCTAATTCTTAAATCTTCTATCCAGATAATGGCTAATACGTTGGTTATTTCTCATCTTCATGATCCTGCAAATCCCTTGTATTTGCATCCAAATGAACAAAGTTCAAGTGTAATTGTCAATGTTACTCTTACTGGTACCAACAACTATACCATATGGTCCAGATCTATGATGATGGCCCTAGGGACAAAGAATAAGATAGGATTTATTGATGGTTCTATTACTGCTCCAAAAGAAGATGATGCAATGTACAGTACATGGAAGAGGTGTAATATGATTGTTCTTGCCTGGATAAAGAATTCAGTAGAATCCTCCATTGCCAACAACATTCTGTGGTTGGATAAAGCTGTGGATGCTTGGAAGGATTTGCAAGAAAGGTTTTCACAACCTAATCAATCCAGGATCTCAGATCTCCTTGAGGAGAGATTGCCAATTTCAGATAGGGAGAATTGTTAGTGAATGATTATTTCACAAACATTAAGATCTTGTGGGATGAATTAATGGTATTGAGGCCTTTAACTATCTGTGTTTGTAGGCCACAATGCATATGTGGTATTACAAACAGAATGAAGGAATATATGGAAAATAAACAAGTCTTTAAGTTCTTAAGGGGCTTGAATGAAAAATACAGTGTTGTAAAGTCTCAAATCATGCTGTGTGATCCTTTAACAAACATCAACAGAGTGTTTTCACTGGTGGTACAACAAGAAATGGAGCAGTCATACTCATTGAATCAAGAAGCAAAGATTCTGGTGGCTAGAGGATATAGGCCAAGGCAGTTTCAATAACAGGCAAGATTTAGAGGCAGTTATTCAAACATTGGAGCCAAACACTGCACATACTGCAAAGGAGACAACCATACAAGTCAGAATTGCTTCAAGAAGTTTGGATATCCAGTTGGTTTCAGACCTAGGAATCCAACTGGTTTTCAATCCTCATCTGGTTTTGGTGGTCAGCAACATACAGTCAACATGACTGTACAAGATCCATTCCACAGTTCTAATGATATGGCAGCATCTCCACAACAACATTCTCATCTCCAGAATGAACATTGTGATGTCAATTTCAATAATCTTGATTTGGTCAGAAATGATGTTTATGACCAAAATCACATTGTTGATTTAAGTTCACAACAACAATTTGCTGCTGATTTTCCTGCAGGTTCTGGAATGCAATTTACACCAACACAGTTTCAAAAACTGATTAATCTAGCTGAGTCCACCACATTAAATGACAAAGTGAAAGCTGTGACTGTCAATCCACATGTGATCAACAATGTGTTGGCTGCTCATCTCAACAACAATCAAATTGGGCCAAATACTGAAACTGAGGAGCCAGGTACCAACTACTCAAACTTGTGGATTCTAGACTCAGGAGCAACTAATCATGTTACTTCCAAACTAAGTCTATTTATTGCTTACAAAAGAATTAAACCAGTCATAGTCAAGCTGCCAAATGGAAGTACTGTTGAAGCAAATTATTCAGGCAACATAATGTTTTCTAAAGATTTATGTTTGACTGATGTCCTTTACATTCCAGAATTTAGTTTCAATCTCATTTCAGTAATCTCATTGATAAAACAACTGGAATGCACTTTAATTTTGATGGATAATTACTGTCTAATCCAGAAGAAGAATTCCCTGAGGAAGATTGGTTCAGCTGAAGTTGTTGGGGGATTGTATGTTTTTCAACATGAACCAGACAGTTCATTTGTTAAAATAGTTACGGCAGCATCTACTTTTAATTCCAGCAACAATTATAATCAATCTTTTGATGTAAAAGACATTTGGCATTATAGGCTAGGGCACTTATCCAATAGCAGATTACTTGTATTAAATAAATTGTTCCCTGATATCAAATGTAATGAAACAGCAAAGCTTTGTGATACTTGCCATTTTGCTAAACAAAAGAAATTGCAGTTTCCTGTCAGCAAGTCTTTCTCAACTAAGCCATTTAAATTAGTTCACATGGATATTTGGGGTCCAATAGCTCAGATTTCTCTAGGAGGCCACGAATACTTCTTAACTATGGTGGATGACTTTAGTAGGCATGTTTGGTTGTTTCCTGTCAAGGCCAAGTCAGAAGTCAGTAAATTGGTGCAATCCTTCTTTGCTTATGTGCAGAATCAGTTCCAAGTTAATGTTCAAAAACTTAGAAATGATAATGGACAAGAGTTCAATTTGCAGCAATTTTATGGACAGAATGGCACTGAACACCAAACTTTATGCCCAGAAACACCTGAGCAGAATGCAACTGTTGAGAGGAAACATCAGCATATTCTGAATATGGCAAGAGCCTTTCTGTTCCAGTCTGGATTACCTAAAAGCTTCTGGCACTATGCAGTACAGTATGCAGTCTATGTAATCAACAGAACTCCTTCACCTGTCATCAACAATGAATCTCCTTTTCAAAGGTTGTATGGCAAATTACCAGATTACACTTCCTTAAAGGTTTTTGGCTGTTTATCCTTTGCTTCAACATTGCAGGCTCACAGAACCAAGTTGAATCCAGAGCCAGAAAATGTGTGTTCCTAGGTCTTAAAACTGGAACAAAAGGTTTCATACTCATGAATTTACAAACAAGAGAATTATTTATTTCAAGAAATGTAATTTTCTATGAGCAGCATTTTCCCTTCTAATTTTCTTCTTTCTCAGAACCTTCAACACCAACAACAACTTTTGTTAACCATAATCAGTACCTTGAAGGCCCAAATATAGCTCCTACACCTACATATAATGACCAACCTCCCATATCCAATTCAACTTAGCCAGAAACACAAAACAAACAAACCAGAAACAGGCACCCTCCAGCCTATTTAAATGACTATGTTTGTTAAACATCCATTCAGCCATCTTCAACCCTTTCCACCAAACATCCACTGTCTTATGTCTTATCATACCAACATGTTTCCCCTTCTTATAAACATTTCATTTGTCAACTAAACTTGTTGCAGGAACCACAAAGCTATAAAGAAGCTAGCAAACTGGAGGTATGGAATCAAGCCATGCAACAAGAGTTATAGGCCCTGGAAGCAAATCAAACTTGGGACATTGTTGATTTACCTCTCAAAAAATCTCCCATTGGCTGCAAATGGGTTTATAAAGTCAAATTGAATTTTGATGGCAGTCTTGAGAGGTACAAAGCTAGACTTGTAGCTAAGGGATATACACAAGTAGAGGGGTTAGATTATCTGGAGACTTTTTCCCCAGTGGCTAAAATGACAACCATTAGACTGCTTTTAGCTTTAGCCTCTTGCAACAATTGGTATCTTCAACAATTAGATGTCAACAATGCTTTCTTACATGGCAATCTTTTTGAAGAAGTGTTTATGACACCTCCTCCAGGAATGGAAATTCCAAAAGTAAAAAGTCTGCAAGCTAAAGAAGAGTTTATATGGCCTCAAACAAGCCAGTAGGCAATGGTTTTCCAAACTTACCTCTTTTCTGTTGCAGCATGGTTACAAACAGTCCACATCAGATCATTCATTGTTCATTTTGAAAGAAGGGAATTCATTTACAACACTTCTGGTCTATGTTGATGACATTATCTTATCTGGAAATTGCTTAAAAGAAATACAAAGAATCAAAGGTTTACTGGATGCTCAGTTCAAAATAAAAGACTTAGGCAGCCTAAAGTTTTTTCTTGGTTTGGAGATTGCTAGAAGTCAGAAAGGAATTTATGTTGGGCAAAGAAAATATGCTCTGGAAATTCTCAAAGACACTGGTTTTCTGGGAGCTAAGCCATGTTCAACTCCAATTGATTATCACTCTAAGCTGAGTTCTACAGAAGGAGAAAACTTCCAGATTGTTCATCCTACAGACAACTTATAGGAAAGCTTCTTTACTTAACAACAACAAGACCAGAAATATCTTACACAGTGAACCATCTTAGCCAATTTGTATCTTCACCAACAACAATTCATCTCAAGGCAGTACATCATTTGCTAATGTACATTAAGCATGCTCCATCACTTGGCCTATTCTTTCCCTCAAATACATTACCTGTTCTCAAAGCATATTCTTCTGATAGTGATTGGCTGGATGCATTGATTCTAGAAAGTCTATAACTGGTTATTCTGTTTATCTTGGAAATTCACTCATATGTTGGAGGTCCAAGAAGCAAACAACTGTTTCTAAATCGTCTACTGAAGTAGAATATCGTGCACTTGCTTCCCTTACTTCAGAAATTCAATGGCTAAGATATCTCATGCATGATCTTCACTTTCCAATAACAAAGCCTATAAGTGTGTATTGTGACAACCAGTCAACAATTCATATTGCTTCCAACCCCATTTTTCATGAGAGAACAAAACACATAGAGTTGGATTGCCATGTTGTTCGTGAACAAGTCAACAAAGGAGTCATTTATTTACTGCCTATAAAAACAGATTACCAACTGGCAGATATTTTTACAAAAGCTTTAACTCCAGCAGCTTTTAAAACGTTTTTACTCAAACTGGGACTTGTTAATCCCATGTCTCCAGCTTGCGGGGGGGTATCGGAGATGTTAGGTGGTGGATGTTCAAAAGCACAGAAAAGAAGCAGAAATGAAGAAAGTAAAGAAGAAGGACGAAGACGATGAGGATGATGAAGAAGAAGTCTACGGTGACGTTTTGATTTAAAGAGAAACGACACCGTCTTGATTAAATAAGAACAGATTGGGCAAAGAAAAAGAGGATGACACGCTGGCAATTATTCTAAGAGGAACGACGCCGTACTGCAATTCATCAACTAACAAACTAACAGATTTTCCTCTCCTTCCTCGTGTTCTCGTCCTTAACACCAAGTTGCAATCGAAGGCAAAGATCAACTACAGAAGCTTCTACAAGTTTGTAACAGAATTTTATTAATTGAATTGTAATTTGTTTTTCAAGTCCAGTTAGTTGTAGTTAGAGTATAAATAGAGAATTAGCAGATAGAACAGATTTTTTTTTTTGCATTATCTTTTTCCTTTCATTTTCTTATTCTTCTTCTGTATTCAACTTTTCAATTCTGATTTTGATGAATTTTTCCTTTCAATGAATTCAGTTCAATTCTGAGAATTGTTCTTAGTTACAAAATTTTCAGGAATTGAGAAACCAAAATTTAGCAACATGAAGACAAATCTTCTAAAGGTAAAACCAGAGCCTGGTTTTCAAAATGATTTTCTGGACGTTTATGGTTCGAAAATCATATCCTAAAGTCATGGAGTGGAACCTTGGTCGCCGAAATCGACTCTTGACTGAGAATTGCAGAAACAGAAAGATTTATTTAAGAGTAAACTTTTTTTTTTTTTTTAAAAAAAAGCTGGGTTTCAGAATAGATTATTGTTGTTAAAATAAATAAACTCGATAACACAGTACGTACAGGCCGAAACGAAATCAGGAATTGAAACCCATAATAGAAAAATTGATCGACAGAAAGCACATTGTGAAACCGAAACCTGGAAAACACAAACTCAGACGCAACTTTCCAAAAATCTCAGTGAAGTGTTAATGACAACCAACAATGCAAACGCAAATCCAAGCAAAAATTAAAACAGGTATCAACGGAAACAAAAGTGAGTTCGAACGGTTACATTGACCCTCAGAATTTCCCAAACTCCGGCAAGCATAGCTTCTTCAAGAGATTTCCAAGCTCCTTTAGGTGGGTTTCGATTGCAGATTTTAAGATCTTCAAAATTGATTTCAAGCTGTTTTTTATTCTAAAATCCAAAATATTTTCCTTCTCTCAGAATCGTTTTTATTCTCTAATCTCTCTTTGATTTTCCCCTCTTCTGTAGTCTCAACCCCTTTTAGAAATCAAATTTCTTCTTTACTCTTCTTTCTGCAAACCTAAAACGAGAAGACCAAACCTGTCCCTTTCCAGCGCTCTCCTTTTTTCGTCAATCAAATTCTGTTTTGTTGTGATGACGCAGATAAGAATAAGGCTAAACGCAGCGTATTGGGAGTTTATAAGAGCTGGTTTTGTTTTGATCCCGAGTCCAACCGGACTGACTCGTTAAAGATCAGTTCGGTTCAATTCAAGACCCCAAATCGGTTTGGTTTAAAAATTAGGTTTCGTTCGAATCAATTAATTAAATTTTTTATTTAAATTAGTAATTAAAATATTTCTAAATGAATTGTAGGTGGACCTTAAAAAAAAAAAAATGAGAAATCTATTGATTCGTGAAATTTGACAGAGAATTTGCGATTTTAAAAAATATTTATGAGTTCAAAATTTAGAAATATTTCAAATACTGAATTCTGAAATTATTATTGGACTTTTTTAGAACGAAAATCAAGTCTTAAAGTACATAAAGGTTATGATGTAGGTAATCATATTACTATGATTGACAATCCACCTATAGAATTATTGGGTAAACTTTATAATGATATGTATTGCACTTCTTTTGCCAGAGATTTTCCTAGTTAATAATATTATTCTAGTTACATAATCCGATTGGTTGTAGATTTAAATACTCAAAATAACTAATTATATAAAATGTGAAATGTTTATTTTTTATTTTTACTGTATTATATATATATTACTCAAAAATACAGCTTTTTTTTTTTTTTTTTTTTTTTGAATAGAGAATTTATTGTTATGCAATGGGTAAGGAAAGAAGTGATATTTGTATTGAATGTTACTTTGGTAACTTAATTTATAAAGAAATTGGGGAGTTAGGCAAAAGTTTTCTTGCAAGAATCGGAGGCCCCCTTCATTACCCCATCTATCTTCACTGCATTCAAGAGTAGAGCTTTGTGTCAACTAGAAACACCATAGAAATTCCGCATTCTTCTTGTGCAAGTTTCATTACTCGTGGATTTCTCATCAACTCCACCATAGCCCATTCTGTTGCTTTTAAACAATTTTATAAAATCACTTATTGGCAAGTTTTCATTCAATAATAACAATATTGAAATTCAGCAAATGGCATAGGATAATGCACCTGCTGCTACTCTAAGGTTCGAGTTTTAATTCTTAAATGAGATTAAATTTTATAATTTAACTAAAAATTTAATTTGCCCAAAAAAAAAATTTAAATATATACTGACAATGGGAGTTGCTTTGATGGTCATCAGTTAAAGGAACATCAAGATTTCAACTTTCTGGAAGATCCAAAAGAACATCCAGAAGATTTTCAGCTACGCTGCTGCGATCGGAAGTTGCCTCTTGTCTCTTGATTCTATGTTCTTCTAAAATATCAACAATCACAATGCCAATTCCAAATTCTAGACTTTTCTCTTTTAACAGAAGGAATATCAGCTATGGTAACACTTCCTACTGAAACAGCTATATTATTAATAACTTTAAGCAACATTTCTTGATTTTTGGTTTTATGGCAAATAACATTTCTTGCAATTATAGAATTGGTTAAAGCAAATAATTTACGTGTAAGATTAACACTACTCCCTTTTGTTGAACGCAGAAATGTTACAAAATTTGCAGCTACTTCTTCTCGTACGGAACGAAAAGACTCTACACGTTTTGTGCTAAATAATTCGGTGGTGCAAAATTTTCTCATTTGTCTCCATTGACTTCCGTACAGCCCAATGTCGTTTCCATTATAAACTACCATTTCCGCAGTTGGGAGAAGCGGGCGGTCTGCGAAGTTAGGATCATGGATTTTCATTGCTTCAATTGGCAGTTCCTGGCGACGATATGACTACAAAAGAAACCTGACCGGGTTTGAGTCCCATAACGGTCCTTAAATTTTGGCCAGGTCTCTTATCCGGCGATGGTGTGCTTCGGAGTCGCCGGCAAGCTGGAGAATATTACCCAGAAAAGGTAATGTCCATGGTCTTAGGTGGGGGATTAGAGTCGAGTTAACATACTCGAAATGGATCACAAAACTTTTGATGCGTTTTCCGATCATAACTTAATATTTTTAGTGAGGCAAAAAATATTATTTTGTGACAAATTTTATTAAAAAATTATTATTTTGATGACAAAATCTTGGTCAAAGAAAAAAAAAAATCTAATTTTGTAAAATAGAGTTAATTTTGATGAAAGGAGAAAAAAAAAATCTAATTTTGTGACGTGTTTTTTTGAATGTATGATTGTGATGGTAGCACACTCGGGATTCAAAATTGAGCTTATTGCACCAATTCTATTTTAGAAAATTTTAAATTTTTAAATAAAACAATAAATGATATATCTTATTAATAGAAAATCTCCAATTTATAATATATAGGTAAACCGTTTGGTTCTAATTTTATAATATAGTTGAGTCTGTAGATCTTTACATCCTATTTTATTTTACGTGACAACGATATCATAATCTAAAATTTGCCTAACAGTGTGCGGATTTGTAATTACATTCTCCCGTTATTATGAATTCAAATCAAACATATATGCAAGTTTGACATTAATTTTGTAGGCTCAATAAACCTCTTTTATTTTTAATTTATTATTTCCAGTTTAAATCAGTTTACAACTGATTTATAATCAATTTCTCTATAGTTTATAATAAGTTGTTTACGACTCTTTATTGTCTGTTTATTGCTTCGATTTTTCCCTTTTTACATCGTTTTGGATAAGTCTTTTGTTTCAGGTCTATAGAGGATAAAGATTTGCATCAAGCAACATTGAAATTACGTGGGATCTATTTTCACCTTTATTCTTGCCTTTTCTTTCATTATTTTTTTATACTATATTCATGCATTAATTGATTAATTTGCATTCAAAATTGAATTTTTATGAAATTAGTTTTATCTCACATCTGAAATTTTAGTTTAAATTCATTTTGGTTTGACACTAGTGTCTTTTCTAAAATTAAGTTTCGCCCTTTAAATTAAATGAAGTTATTTTTTTAAAATTAGATTTTTCTTTATTATTTCTAAAATAAATAAATTAAGATGACAATTACTTTAAATTATTTTACTTGCAACACAAACCTTATTTTTTCCAATTTTTATTATTTACTTAATTTTTAATTCGGGATTTGTATCCACAACTCTGAAATAAAATCAATTGATGAAGCAATGCAAATGGTTCGATTAAGGTGTTCGTATTTTTTCTACAAGGGAAGAACATTGGTTTAGGTTGACTCTTCTCTCTATTATTTATTTGGTTTTTGTAATGGATTAGACAAGTGGTTCAATCAGACCATTACCGTAATCAACGGTTGCTTTTCAATTATGTCCTCGTTTCAAACATTTGGTGCAATTGGTTACTGGGTTGATAAGTTGAGTTTATTTTTATATGAAATTAGAATAATGGTCGTGGCCAACAAAATAAAATAGAGAAAAAATAGGAACTAAAAAATATAATTTTGAAATTATATGGATTTTATTATATAATACGTAAAAGTATGATGATTAGATTATAATTATTTCCATTTCTTCTTAGAATTACTTTGAGATTCTTGAGTTTTGTGCAAATGTACTCTTAAATCCCTATATTTTAAAAATTATAATATGAGGTCCCTATTTTTGCCCCAATATACTGTTATTTCTTTCTATCAACTTTTTTTTTTTTCAAAAATTTGTTAGTTAACAACAATAGTCACAATTTTAAAGTTTCTTTCTAAAGTACCCTTTTCTAAAATAATTAATGTTTTAAAATAATAATTATTTTGATTTTGATTTAAAAAAATTATAATTGGTAAAAACAATTTAAAAAAAACCCAGTAATTGTAACATGAAAAAGCCGTGGACCATTTACATCCATCACGCCACCATCAACTACAGTGCTTAGATCAACGAACCAACACCACCGAACGAGTGATCTCTAGCGGGTGAGCAACATGATCACTAGAAATGTCTGAAATGGTGGTCGGAGGATGAAGACTAAATGGGTCAAAATGTTGAGTCATTGGGTCAAATGAAATTTCATCTACTTCTAGTGGTCGGATGATGAATTTGAGTACATATTTGTAATTCTCCCCTTAAGATCGATATTTTGACATAAATCATGGTTGGTTTCATTGTTGTTTCTGGTGACCAAGACTAAAATTTAACCGATCTGATATATTGTATTTTTTGAGGAAATTGTGCATCAGTAAAAAAAATAATGCTATATTTCGATTCATTGAGACGATATATTCAATTTGTTATTGTTGACGCTCGATTTGTGTACCCCCAATTATCTGAGGATAACAAGGGTTCCAAATTCGGAATTGCCAAAATTCCTTTTTGGCCCGCTCTTTCCTCCTCTCCGATATTATTTTTCTTAAATTTTTAATCCTTTTCATGTTTTAAACGGATTCTCAAATTCCCTTCTAATTAAAAAAAATATATATAGATTTATCTTTGTTAAAGTATTTTATTTTTCAAAAAAAAAAAAGAAAGCAAAAAAAAGTAGAAAAAGAAAAAGAAGAAAAAGAAATTAAAATATGTTTATTTGCGATTTTAATCTTAAAAATCAATTTTAAGTTTAAAATAGCAAATGTTTATATTTTATTTGTAAATTCAATTTTTAATTAAAATATGTAGTGTGTTGTTAATTTTAATTAATTTCAAAAATTAATTAGAAGGGAAT
>CANUEY010062343.1:0-65388 GCA_948099555.1 Croton setiger | reverse complement strand
AGCTTAAAGTTCGCATAACTACTATGCGAACTTTAAGTTCGCATTTCTCTTTAGCGAACTTCTAATTAATCATTAGAAGTTCGCATAACTCTTTAGCAAAAATCCTATATATGTCCACCTTTTACATTTTGTCCACTTTTTTGTCCACTTAACAAATTTTAACCACCCCAATGGAAACCACTCCTAGTAATGGAGAATCTGTAGAGAGAGATTTCCAGATTTAGGTAACAGGAAAATGAATTTGAAATATTAAACTGCCCTTCGGTAAAACGCGCCGTTTTGCTCTTGTTTGATGATTGATATAATTGGAAGAATTACTCGTATACTCCAATTTTAAAATTTACTCTATATAGTCCCTTAATTTTAAAAATAATAATAATTACAGGATCTTTCCCTCTGAAATACTGTGTCATGCGTCATTGGATTAGTAAAAACCCTATATTCCTTAGTTGTTGTTCCCTGGGGCTGCTATCGGTTGTTCAATGATGGTGGCCCTCTCCTTCTCTTTTCTATTTTTGGTTTTAATTGTTTCCTTTTTTTATATTTTGATTTATGGATATCTTGTTCCTCTTTTTGGATTGTGGATGATTGATCCACATGGTGTTTCAAGCTTGAATTTGTAAATCTATTTGAGTTGTGGTTGATGGATCTACACGGTGTTTTAAGATTTTTTCATTCAGTTTGTAAATTGGTTAATCTTTATTTATTTGCTTAATTGTGCAAAGAAAAGAAAAGGAAAATAAATAAGTTGCGAAAAAGAAAAGAATTAAATTAAATGATTTTTTCAAACAAAAGAATTCAAGGAAATTGATTTCTTTTCTTATACTTTCTTTCCAATTCCTTCAAAACAAACAAAGACTTAGTTTGTTTTGGGTGTTCATTTTGATATGCTTGTTGTCTTTCAATGATATCCGATGAGGGTTTCATGTTTGGTAGATGAGTTAGCACTGCAAATGCTTGGTGACTGGCTTCACTCGTTTCTTGACTATCATTTTCTAGAGAATTTCAAGGATATCAGAGCTGACATTATTAAAGGGTTTCAAGTTTTTCTTTCTACTGTATTGTTTAGATTTGAATGATGTATGAAAACTTAGTATAAATCTGAGATATGTTTGGGGTTTGATTTTCCCAAGCTTTTGTACTCCCCAATGTTATGCGCCGCTAATTTTAATTGAAAAAGACTGAAACCCTTTTATTATAAAAACTCTCGCGTGTTTCTGTTTTAGTTTAATATAATTTTGGATCCTCGCATAAAATTAAGTTTATATATCTTAATTATATTTCCTACCTTTGGGAAAAATATTAACTAATTATAATATATTAATGTTATTGAATAAAATATATTTTATCAGTCTATAAATAAGTGTTGTAAATTTCAATTTTTTTATCGTATACTCTTGAAATATTAATCGATAATACATTTCAAAAATTGGATAAACATTTAAGTGAAAGGTATATAAATCTTTTAATAAATAAATTGTATATTTTAAAATAGTAATTAACATTTCTTAATACTTATATAAAATTGAAAGGTGGAATACTTATTAATTTTTTAATTTTTATATAGTATTAAATTTATCTATTTTTAAAATGAAAATTTAGTTTTAATAATTATTTTGATTTAAATAATTTGTTTAACAAAAAATACTAATGGGTCCTCTAAAAAAAATAATGATGAACTTTTTTCATCAGTCACTATATTTATCCTTTCTTCACAAATTAATTAACATTTAGTTGAGTTCTAATAAAATTGAAGACTAAATATTAATGGACAATTGTGAAAGTTTAATTTGAGTTTTTATGCAGAATGATTGAAGGGAAGAGTAGTATTCTTTTTATTTATCTGTATTGCAAAACTCTAAATAAAATTGACCTAATTCCCCAATTGCTGTTATATTTTGTTTGAGCTGCTTAACTTAGTTATTAAATTGAGAACAAGCTTCTTTTTTTTCTGTTTTACCAAAAGGAAACTAGGTTCTTTAAAACATCCTTTGATTTTATATGTGTTTGACCTTTATTATGGACTTTTAAATTATTATTATTATACTTGGTAATACAATTTTCAAAGGCACCACCAGACTGACAAAAAGGAAGAAACTGCTTAAAATTGAACCCATTTCTCCCAAGAAAGCATCTTTCTTTCAACATTCAAATCAAGAAACATAGGAAAGAAGAAATAAGAAAATCAAGAAGACACTAATTCTTTCTTTTTATATTCACATTACACGTGGACATGGTTTCTCTTCGGGCACATGTCCTTTGAAGTACACTCTCTAGAATCTATACTAATTTAAAAAGTTGCAACTTTTGCATTTTCTTAATCTAATCTTTTATCTGGACAGGACAACAGGAGGAAGATGAAGAAGTTCAATGATAAACTTTCCCATTTGATTTGTATTTACAATTTCAATTTCTCTCACTTTCGTTTTAGAAGACACTGTTCTCAAATTAGAATTACTGTTGTTTGATTTGACTAATTTGCTACTTCATCGACTCCACTTCAGGAAACATGGAAAAATATTCAAATTTCAGTCCTGTTGCTTCTTCCTTAACAAGGTCATAACTTCACCTTTCTTTCCCTTTTTCTGTTTCTGGGTTTCGTTATTTTTTCTTCTTTTTCTGTATTATGTGTTTGGTCTGGATTGAATTTATTAATATAAATATAAAATCCCAAGTTTTTCCTTCTGCTGCTATTTAATTGGATTGTTCTGATGGTTGCTCTTTGATTTCTTGTTTTGGGGTTTTTTGTTCAGGTTTTGAGTTGAGTAAATTTGTTTAAAATGTTAGTTCTAAGCATGAACTCGAAAAGGCAGAGGCGTCCAAACGTTAGGCTAGGCGAGGTTGGGGATATTCCTGCCGCTTTTGCGTGTGGGTTTTCTCAGCAATCCAAACGCAATGTAGGGCGCAAGAGTTACGAAAATGATGTGCTGAATCATAGTAATGGCACTGAACACAGTGACATATATGGGTTTTCCGTGCAAACTTCTCCTGAATTTGTAGTTTTGGGCCCTGCTGTTTCTTCAAGGTTTTCAGCTGATTTGCAGCAGAACTGGGAGAATAAGAATCCAAACTCTTCGAAATCACCTTTTGAATTAGTGAATTCGGATGAAACTGATATGACCAAGCTCAAATTAAACTTTGGCACCGTAACCAGGAAGTGTAGGGTCATGAAGAGGCGAAGTCGTAGTACTCTAAGTGCTAATAATGTTTTTGGCAGTGTTTGGAATTCTAAACTTAGCCCTCAATTGAATAATGAAGATAAAAAAGGTTTCAATATAAAGGATTTTGTGAGGGTTACTTCAGATGAATGTGATGATTATTACCACAGTAATGGTTTTAAAGACTTATGGGATCACGAAAGACCAGCTATAAGTGAAGAAGGTTGTGAGTTTGATGTGGATGAGCCTGCTTATGATGATGATATGAGACAGACGCAGAACTCCAATGGGTATTGCGAAGATGATGCATCTCCTGTCTCTGATCATGTGCAGTGTGAGACGAAGTCTGGTAGCGGCAGCGATGTAAATGCCTTCTCCGTCCCAAGATGGTTAGAGGAGCAGGGATTTGGCAAATATGCTGATTTATTTGAAATGCATGAAGTGGATGTTGAAGCTTTGCCACTACTCACTCTTGAAGATCTCAAAGAGATTGGTGTATCGGCTGTTGGACCTCGAAGGAAGCTCTACACTGCAATACAGCAATTGTAATAACAATATGTTAATGTCCTCATAAGAATAGTTGGTAATGTTTCTTCTTGGCGTCGTTGACTACTCTTTTGTGCAGAAGAACATCACAGTTGTATACATAACTCCTTTTTGCAACTCCTAACATGTTATTCTTTTTTTTTTCTTTGCTATTTGGTGATAAGATGATGGTTCTAGTGGCATACTTGTGTATCTTTTTTCTTCGATGAACCATTTATTACTTTGTACGCAATTTCTGTCTTTGTCCAGTTAATGGAGACTGAAATTTTTCTGCAGCTGCATGTAGCTTATTAGAATAAAACACGTATACATTTGATCACAAGTTATATTGGCTGGATCTGCGACTGGTCCTCACAAATAAGTATATCTAATTGCAAGGCATTGTATTTTGACATGCATAAGTGCTTCAAATTACCAGCTCAATAAAGAAAATCATATCTTTCAGTTTGTATATAGAATGCCGTTTCCAAAATTTAAATGCTATTAGTCTAAGTCCGGCAAGAGGGCATGGGGTGGCTTGCATCCTGAATTCACGGTTCCTCCTTCCCGGGTGCTGCTTTCTTTAGATATTGAATCTATTATATTCAGTCAGTGTGTTTTATTATGAGCCATTCTCTTTATTATTAATTTGTATCCAAAGATATTCAGAGCCATTCTTTTTATTGTTGCCTGAAGTTTTGAGTTTTGTTTTGGGCTTCTACTTTAGAGTTTCCGCATCTTCTCTTTCACTGAAGTTGTAGTTAAGGATCCATATTTTTAAGTTCCTAAATGTACAGAAGAGTGGTGCATTCCTGTTCTTAGCACTCCAGTCCAGGTATCATATTACAAAAAATATAGGGGCAATCAAATAAATTGAATTACAGATTTACTTGCCATAGTCGCATGTACACTTGATACTAAGTTATACTTTGGTGTGCTTGTAATGTAGTCAATAAAAGCCAAAACATTCCTCCCTACCAAACTTATAGGAAACTTGAATCAAGCAGCAGTATTATTGAGGTGACGCAGATGACTTTACATACAGAATCGCGTTTTCATCGATTGAATGCAAGTGGTATATATACTTCCAAAATTTACAGAGTTCAATAGAATTACTGGGTATATATATAAGTACATGGGTGTTCTCCAACTCCACTCCACTCCACTCGCCTTGTCTGCTTGTGGCTTCTTTTTCGTGATCAATCCGAAATCAATAATTAATTCTTTATTGGATCAAGGGCCTTGTTAATCTGAGCCTAATAATTCATCTTTTAGTGGGTCAAGGGCCCATAATCCTCATCATTCGATATATGAATGATTATTTCATGTTGGAGATGGTAACTAGCAACAAATGAAACACTTGACTGTCAAAAAAAAAAAAAAAATCAAAATCATACTAGTTTCGGTTCAAACTATTTTGCTTATTTTATTAACATTAGTCATGTTAAATAATGTGGTTTGAACTACAAATGTTATGAATGTTGGTCAAATATTCATTGGCCATGTTTCTAAAAAGCAGTGACCTTGTTGTGCACCCATGCTTAATGGGCCATGGCATCCCAATAAACTGGAAGAGTAGTAGCCACCCTTGCCAGTGACAATATTAATGAAGAGGTGAGGAAAATGAAGAAGAAGGGCTGTAAATGCAACTCAATTTGCAGGTTCATTACTACAAACTACAACCAAATTAATGTCACATAATTGTTAATCATATAGTATGAATTAATGTCCACATGTTATGCTCCTTTATTTATATTTGAGATAATGGTAGCTGTGTAGTTAAGGTCAACATAAAGTTCAATTTATAGTTAATGATGATGGTTTGTAATTATTATTAAGCTAAAAATAAATAAAAAATGGGATTTGAGTAGCAATCTTTCAAATATCCAGTTTGTAAAGCAAATGATATATTGATTACAAATAATATAGATTGGCATGTGAACCAAAACTAAATGTGGGTTTGGAGTTTATGAATTGGTGAAGAAAACAGTTAAAGTACAGCAAAAACATGGTAGTAAACTAATTGTATACATAATTAGGAACAGTTATAATACATATGCATGTGCACACAAACAAAAAAAGAAGAAATTGAATCCCCTGATTTTATTATTGTTGTTAAATATCAATTTGATGAAAACGACATGTGTCTTTGTTTTTAATTTATACCATTCTATTGATGCTCTAATTAATATTGCAAACCACAAAATGTTGGTAAAATTAAATAGCTAATAGTACTATTTTGGACTGTTAATGTCCAGTTGAGTACCGTATTTCTAGATGCACACAAATATCTTCTTCCTTATAATACCATATACTGCAGGGAATAGTTTCATGGTTTAAACTATGTACCTCTCACCTATGGTCTGGTCTGTGAATTGGGGTGTCATCGCTCTAACCAACTAAGCCAGGCTTGCTTCTCAAAATTAAAATTAATTAATCATTTGTAAGTCTTAATTTCCTTGATAATGATGTTTGAATATCACCATACAAAAATTCTACTTTTGCTCATATACTTTACTTACAGAATTGTAACTTGGTAAGTAATTGAATAAAATAAAACCCAAATGATAAATAATACTATACACTAAGATATTTTGGTACATGATACAAGACATATGGAATAAAACAAATGATAAATAATATACATTAAGATATTTTGGTTGGTTCATATGTTGTTGTCCTAAGAGTAGTAGATGCAATTTTTGATAGGGCCCAATAGAATATCAATTCAATTTATAATGTATTAGAAACCTAGTTAAGAAAATAATGAAAGATTAAAATGGTGAAAGAAAGTGTGTTAACATAAAGGGATTGTTGGGATGTATTTGCAAATAAGTTAAGTGAGTATCAATTAGATGTGACCACAAAATCTTGGAGGCTTCCAATCTGCCATTAACATCAGTAGGAGCTTGCATTCCAAAGGAAGAAGACAATTAAAACTTTCCCCTTTATAGTTTGTTTTTATCATGTGAAAAGGTTCTTTCCTTGTCTTCCTTCCTTACACACGAACAAGCTACACATGCATTTTTTTTTTTTCAATTATTCTCATATTTCTCTATCAAAATTATAGTGAAAAAGTACCCAGTAATTGATTATATATATTTGTTGTTGGAGTTAAAATAGATGTAAAATATCAAAGTGGTACAGATATTAAGTTTGAGATCCAATGCATACATTTATCACAAGACTTATTTACCATAATTTCGGATTATATGAAAAAAAGACTCGAATCGAAGACGAAGAATATAAATATAGTCTATTGTGTAATTTTTATTTTGATAATAAAAGATGCAGAAAAATGTATTTGCTGTTGATGTTTTATTTTAAATTTGCAATAAAGATTTAATATTGAAAATTGAATAGATCTTTCTGTAATTATCTAAAAAAAAATCAACAAATATAGTCCAAATGTTGTATAGTTTATGAAAAAAACAAAACAAGTGTTGGACCCAATTCTATTGAATTCCAAAAGTACCAGAAAATTGCCTGTCAAAACCAGCCTTTGTCTATCAGAATTGAAAGGCTTGGTTGGGACCACAAGCTATCAATTTTTCCAACTATAACTTATAAAATAAGTTGAAACATTCTAAATCATTTTTTATTTACTTTACTATAAAATAAATAAACTTAGGCTAAAAATACATTAAATATTATGAAACCAAAACCATGATTAGCAACATGTGCTCCCTTTAAGCTACATGATCCAATTATTTTATTTTATCTTTCTTTTTGAATAATTTTGACTAATTCAGTTGAAACTATGTCAATCACCTAATCCACATATATATGCGTTGGATGAGAACAATGGCTTGTAACTTTTTAATTTTTATTATTTCTATTCACTTGATTTTGATAGCCCCTACCCTAATTATTTGGTTCAATTCTTCAAAAATATTACCCTAAACCATAATACAAGATTGTTTAAATTAAGTTTTTCTGCACCTAACCCAATACCATTAGTACTAGAACTATCTGTAAAATGTATTTTTTAATATAACGAAAGCTATAAATCGAGTTATATTTAGGATTATGCAACAGAGTTAGCTCTTTATTATAAATTAAATAGGTGCTGAAATCAAACTTGAGACATTCATATTTTACAACTTTCGCAATAAGTAAAATAACCAACATGCTATATTTTGATTTACAATTGTAATTATGTTTAAGCTGAATTAATTTTTATTTAAAGAACCTAAGTTAATTATTAGGTTCTAATTATTAAGTATATTATGGGTTTTTTTTTTTTTTACCTACTAATGAATCATATATAATCTAGTCTAAAAAACATTTGAGTGGCACAACTGCTACATAAGTTGAAATTGAAAAATGAAATTGTATGATAAAATATTTGATCATAAAAGGAAAATGAAGAAATGGAAAGTGAGTGGAGACAACTTATCACATAACATTAGAAGGGATGCAAATAGCAAGTGTTGCATTGCATTTTCTTGAAATGGAAAATAAAATTATAAAAAGAAAATAAAAATTAGAGAGATGGACTGGGGCCCAAACACCACATGATAGGTGGGGTCAAAACGGAGAAAATGCGATCCAACCGAATGGGCCTTAGAACCAGAGCCCAAAGTTGGTGGCCGAGGATAGTGACACCCATTAAAAGGTTATAACCAACCAGACCATATGATATATTTTTTTTTTTTTGAAGGGATGGCCATATGATATCTTTCCATCATACATCCTCAAAATTTACATATATTATAGTATTAGTTACAGATTAGATTTTGGATTTATTTAACGATCCTATTTCCAGTTAGTGGATCACTTGTATCAACTAATATGATATATATTATTGAGAAATATAAAAAAATTTTGTTTTACTTAATAATATATATAATATAAAATAAAAGAGTATTCATTATTAAAATATAATTTGAATTTGATTAACAAATAATTAAATTAAATATTTTTGTTATAATTTAGTTAATGAATATTTAAAAGTATATTATGTATAATTATATAATATTCTTTATTAGAATATAATTTGAATTTAATTAATGATAATTAAAATATTATTTATTAGAAAATGATTTGAATTAATTTAATTAATAATAGTATTTCTTATTAGAATATACTTTAGATTTGATGAATTAATTAATTATTATAAATAAGTATGTATAGATAATTTTACACTTGATAATATAAATTTATATAATAATATAGAGATATTGTGGGCAAAAGTCGAATGACCACACCTCATTTCCACATTCATATAAATACTATAAATAAATATGCTAAATAAAAATATTTGGAACATGTTACATATTACATATTATGAATATATTACATATTATGAATGTTATACAATATGAAAGTTTCGAGTTCGATTCTTGCCAACTCATAATGACATCACCTATTTAATGCAAAAGGAAAGACTATCTCACTATATTATAGGTATGTTAGTGATCTAATTTATATTAAAAAAAATATTTGAAATGAATTTCATATTTGATTAATAAAAAAATACATTTATAAACAAAATGAATTGTACATAAATCTACACTCAACAATATGTAAATAAACAAATTCAAAACTGATTAGTTTGAAACTGTGCATGCAAGAAAGTACATACTTGTGATTAATATAAATATCTCCTTTTTTAGAGAAAGATACAAATATCGTTTTTAGTACCTCTTTTAGTTTAATATAATATTTTTTTTAAGAGATTTATTTATTTTTTGCTCCAAATTTTAAAAAAACAGTTATATGAGACTAAAAAAATATAAATAAGTATATACATTTAGATAATATAAGTTTTGTGAAAGGGTGTTGTTGAAGAATGATATTAGTGTGAGTATGAGTATATGAGGTAATGTAGAGATGGATGTGGACAAGTACCAGAAGACCTAATAAGCTGTCCCATGTCCATGTGAGGATGTTCCCATCCAATGCCCTGCCCTGTCTACTCAATCAAACTTCAATTTCAGACCCTTTGATTTTGGGCTACCTTACAATTTTAAGACACTCCTATTTTATATATTGAGCCCTGAAATTCAAATCCTTTTATGTTATTGTTGTTATTATCATCCATATCAAAATCTTTTAATCTAATAGTAATACTTTTCAATAATACATTATTTCTTGTTTTTCTTATCATCTGACTGATTTATAACAATTTATAAAAAAATAAAATAAATAAATCATACCATAATACATTGAGGGTTGTTCTTCTATGCAAATTAAGTTTGGAGAAATTTATCTTCTCTATAGTTTGTCCCTTTATTTATTTAATTTTGACAATATCACTCTTATACTGTGACAATTAATACTATCTCACCCCTTTACTTTTCAATTTAGACTATATCATTTCTATACTTTTGTTTTCCTTAAATTATTCAATCCTTATATACAATGAATTCTATATTTTTAGTTTTATTTTTTTAATTTTAATAGACTAGAGAATAAGGTTTTAAATGAGTACAAGTGAGAACAATTTTTATTTTATATTGACTCGAGTTTGAACAGGGCTCGAGTTTGACTTGGTAAAAAATACTAAAATTTAAGCTTACCTTAAGTTCGAGTTCAACTTGATAAACTAAAATGTATTTGGTTCAAGTTTGAGTTCAAACTTAATATATTAAACAACGATATTTTTTTTTGTTTAAATTTTTATTAATATTTATGTGTGAAATATATTTCCAAACTCATCGGTCTAACTCAAATTCAATTTGTTTATTATTTGAACTCAAAAACTGGATTCGTTAATTTTTCTAGTTAAATTTAAATGAATTTTTTTTAGTCGAATCTTGACGAGCTGATAAATGGCTTAAATTATTTATAGCTCTACTAATCAGGAAATAAGTTTTTTTTTTTTTTTAATTTGAAATTTTCTTGAAAATAGAGAGGAGATAAGTTGTAATGATTAATAACCAACTCAAACCGAATAAATTTATTTTTATTCAAATTTTGTTTTTCGAAAAATTGGAAAAAATCAATTAAATACTAATGAAATGAATAGATATTTGTTGAATTGAAACAACTGGAAATAGCAATGAAATGGTCCATGAAAATAACGTGTTTGAATAACGAAACCATGTAAAATTGAAAAATAGATCCAATTTGATTTAATGATTCAAAAGTCTGCATCTATCAAACCCAACTAACTTATTAGGTTTTGCCTGATTTGATTAAACCAATTGTTATGGTATTATGATACCATGTCCCCCCTTTTTTTTAGGGCAAATTCTTTTTAAACCATATCCAATTGCTATTTATGAACAAACAACTATTTTAACTTTGTTATTTTAATATGATTATATGAAAATTTTAAGTTGGATTCTTATTAAATATATTAGTACTAGAGGCGTAATACCAAATGATTTATTTTTTTTAATAAAATAATTGGGATGCGAAATAATGAAAGATACATGCATAGTTGATTTGGATGCATACCCACAGAGTAATCAAGCAAGATGAGGAAAATCGCATCAAGAACGAGAAATAGTCAATGGACGGCTGATTTAGCGACCAGAAATTTAGTAGGATGAGCAACGGTCGATGATGAAGAGTCAATGGACGGTTGATTTTGGACCCACAGGTGGGGCCAAGGGGAAATTTGCGACACTGGAAAATCATTTATGCATGACATTTTAAAGATTAAGACATCTTCATTAAATTAAGCAAACATATGCATATCCTCTCCTCTCCCTATAATTTTTTCTTTTAATCTTGTTTGATAAAATTAACTAAGCTAAGTACAAAATGATAATTTAGATGTTAATCCAATTTATTTAAGATAAAATTTTCAAATTTACTGTTGAGTTTACATTGATAAATTTCTATTTAACAAAAGTAGAAATCAAGTTGATTTTTTCAATAATATTAAGGAGAATTAATGGGAACATAAAAGGTTACATTAAAAGACCTAAAAACAAAGCTCTCATTTTTAAAACATTATTGAAGGTTTTGCTCTCTTGAAATGGTATTTTATAGAATATTATCTTCAAAATTTCAAATAATAATTTGGATACGATCCTTTGAAAATAATGAACAATAAAGTCAAAATGTGAAAAAATTATCTTAAAAACTATTATGATAAAAGTATAGGTGTGATTTTTTATTTATTGTAACCCATTATAATAATTTGAAATGTGTAATTTACCTATTGGACGCGCTAAAATATTGTTGTCTTTTCACTTAAAAATATATCCTCAAGGTCCATTTTCGATGTATTTTTCTTTCAAATTTAGTTGGACTATACATATAATGCTATTGGACCCCAAAATGTCCATATGCAAAAGCTCAAAAATAGCACTAGTTTGTGATCAACTAACTGAAAATTGAGTATACTCTGTTTAGTCAAATGGCAAGTTCCATTTTATTAAAATGTGTTTCAAGATGCTGTTTACAAAGTATTGACATTCTAAAATTAGGAATATGCCCTAATCTAAAGTGTCATAGATCATTATTATAATGGTTTTTAAATCAAAAGCGGAACCAGAATTTTTATTAAGTTAGGAATAAACTAATGCAAACACATGCGCGGCTGAATTGAATTTAAGTTGGAAAAAAATTCACAACCAAAAATTAGTGACACACAATGAGTATGTAATAATGAACGATGTCGAAATTTCAGCATACAAATGAGTATTATAACAATGCAACTAAACAACTACAAGCTTTACTCTTTGAATCAGCTCTTGTTGTTTGCAAAAAATTATAAATAGAATACGAAAATTCTAACTTCCGTGTGCCATAGACGAATAGCGACCAAAAGTGAAGAAATTATAATTCAACAGTGATGCATAATCGTGCTGATAAATCAAAGAATACCTATCTAAGTCTAGATTGAATGTGAATTCTTAATTATAAACATAGCTCTCATCCTGTCATTAATCCTCATATTTTGTTCTGCTGCTTTAATTTTGATTTCATAAAATTTCATACTAACAAATATTTAATTCACAACTCAAAATAAACAAACCCTAATAAAAAATAATGAAAAGAAACTTATTATGTAATGGTTATATATTTAATGATGGTTAATTGTCGATGGTTTTGATGATTTTATGAAGTAAAGATGTGGAAGGTGATGAGGAAAATAATCAACAGCAGTGAGAAGAAGAAGATAATGAAGAAGAAATAAAGATGAATGACAAAAGTATTGGATGACTTCTGTTTTCATTCTGAAGTTTTTGTAAAAATTATTTATTTGGTACCTGATGTTTAACTTGTTATTTATTCGATGCTTCAACTTTATTATTTATTTCAATTAGGTCCTATTTTTATTAAGTGTTTTATTTAAACTCTTTCTACCCTACTTATGATTTAAATAGTTCAAACCTATCTTGATTCGATCTAAACCGACTCAATGTACTAAATGCATTGACTCGATTACCAGGATGTCACAGTTGCCGTAGAGAAAACTTTATTCAGATTAGGTAATGGATCCTTCATTAAAATGTTTGACTTCACATTTACATATTGATCATTGAGGCCCTCTAATGAATCTGATCACTTGATCATTCTCCATACATTGTCTCAATTGAGTTGCTACTCCACAATTACATGTATGTTTGCATCTGCAAGACATTATAGGTCTAAGCACAATAAGTTCATCCCACAAGAACTTAACATGTGTATAATAGTCAGTAACATTGAGATCTGTCTACTTATAACTTGTAATTTCATCTAAAAGATCAGCAGTTCTAAAATTGTCTCCTTGTGGGAATCTAACCTCCATATTATTCCACACATCTAATTCTTTATCCATCCATAGCACACTCTGTGCAATTGAAGAACTTACTACTTTTCTTATCCATGAATTCACTATATTATTGCATCTAGACTAGGTATTATACATTTCATCTCCTGGATTTAGCATCTGTATACCTTCTGTGACAAATTCCAGTTCTGTTGTTTGATGCTAAAGCAACTTTCATAGCTCTATAGAACAATAGAAGAATTTTCATTTGCATGAAGGAAGAAGGGATTAGATGGATTGATGAGACGATCTTGAGCATTATTTGCTATTTTAACGAAGTTACAGAATGAATTTGTGGAAGAGAAGAGTATTTTAAGAGAATCATAAATAGAAAATAAATTTGAGAAAGATTAATGAAGATAATGAATCAAAAATCAATTATAGTAGTATTAAAATGAAGAAGAAATCAAAATCTAATATGTAAATCACCTTGATTAAAGCTTTGATACCATAACAAAAAATGACGAAACTAATTTCATTGAATCAATGGAAGCAAAAATACATACAGAGAATGAACTCTCAAGTTGCAAAGAATGAATTTTCTAGAAATTACAAACTTGATATGCAAAAATGGAAAATATGATCTATACGTTGTGCTTCTTTTTATTTATATTACACATTCTCATTCTAGGGAAATAATCTGATTGTTTGATGGACGAATGATGAACAAATCCAGATTGCCAATGTGTCAAAGTTCAGAGTATGTTATAACAGACTTCATCTTCTTTTTCAGCCGGCTTCACGAGGAACATGAAGAACTTCTGCACTTTTTTTTTATTTATCAAAACACACGGTCTGACTAATTGATATATGTTTTGATTTAAAAAATGCACAGTTTCACTTAAGGTCTTGCATGCTTAGTACACACGTGCTTCCAACGTCATTCTTCTCCTTCTTCATTCAAACTTTGCTTCTTCAGATGACCACCTTCTACAACTCCTTTGTATTACTCAACTAATGCATAGTTCAAATTTATGCGGTAATACTATACTAAATTTTGTGCAGTTACTTGCAAATGGTTTGAAGAATGAGGACATATACATGATACTCTTTTAGTGGGACAGAATTGGGCAACTTTTAACTGTTGATAGCCATTCCTTTCTAACAATTTGAGATCTGGCATAATTCCTTTGTGTATGTTGTGAAAGAAAGTAAGTTTGGTCCTTATTTATGCTGAAAAATGTTCACGGAAGAACTAAGAGAATAAAGCTTAAAATATTGGAAAAATACCATGTAAAATGATCTATAACAGGATGAGCTAAGAATGCCTAGCAAATGAATATATCACAACATATCATAGTCCCAACATCTCATGCTCGTGCAAAATGGTACCTTGTGGACAATACTACACAAATGAAAATCATGTTTAATATTATACCGACTTGTAAACCATTAGCAAAATATGTTCAATATTAAACCTATTTAATATCTAAAGAGAACATGGAAAAAAGTCAGTATTCATAATCTTAATCTTAATTCATTAGTAACGATATACTATAGTCCAACTTCTTACCTTCCAAATCAATTATTTTTATCATTTTCTTTTCGGCGTAAAAACCTAAATGACGCAATTTTATTCCAGTTATTATTGTGCCACCAATTTTTTTTTTTTTTTATAATAAAGGTATTGTAAATTATAATTCACTTAGTGAGACAATAACAACGACTTCTCATACCTTCTATAAGCATATTTTGAGTAGTACAAAATAGATACATGAGTGTGGATCTTTCCTATTTGATGTTCTCAATTATGATTCTAAGAATGTATGTATGTCTTAGGCATAAAGCTTAATTAAAAATTAAATTAAAATTATGTAGGCAACTTATGTTAATTAATTTATAGTAATATTCTTTTAGGCATCGACGAAACAATAATTGAAAAAGATGCTATGGTACAATTTAGTAACTAACTAACCTGAGCAGCGGCACATTATCACGGTCAGATACGCAGTACAGTATCAGTATCCGTTTAATCTTCTCGTACTATTATTAGATTTTGACAACTCACCAATTCGAACATGCAACGTGGCACTTCCTGGACCACTTTTACTGACACTATTTGGCGTTGCTGATAAATCGCGGGTGGCCGACAACTAGACAATTTCATTCTGTGGACGCCGAGCCTCCCTCCTTTTCTACCGTCCACGTTTTCCCTATTCAACGGTTTGATTTTTCTCTTCCGTACCATCCTCCTTCGATCCTCGTCAAATCCCTGCCCATGTTCTCCATTCCACGGTGTAATTTCAAGTATTTACATTTGAAGGGACATTTAAATAAATTCGAGTTTTGCTTAGGGCTAATTACGACTTTTTAAATAATAATCTAAAATAATGTCACTAGAAGATTTTGAGGGGATATTTGTCAGAGTTCATAACCTCTTCTTCCTCTTCCTTTCGCACACTATATTCTTACTCTTACTCTCTCCCCGTTTCTCTCTCTCTCTCTCTCTATCTGAAACTCTGCGCTTTCTTATTTCCTTGTCGGTTAATGCGAGCTGTTTTAACGGCGAGATTGGGGAAGGAACGAGCAATACTTTTGATTTAAATTATTTTCAAATTCTAGTGTAGTGGTGGTGTCTGAGAATGCAAGACATCCATTCAATTGGAGGCGGAGGCCGGTTATTTGGCAGTAGTGGAGGTGGTGACCGGAGGTTGAGGCCGCACAATCACCAGAATCACCAAGCATTAAAGTGTCCGAGGTGCGATTCGCTTAACACTAAGTTTTGCTACTACAACAATTATAATCTCTCACAGCCTCGCCACTTCTGCAAAAACTGCCGGCGATACTGGACTAAAGGAGGCGTTCTTCGTAACGTTCCTATCGGCGGTGGCTGTCGCAAGACAAAGCGGTCTAAGCCTAAACAAAACAGCTCTACGGTAGAAAATAACACCAACTCAACTATTACACCGACAACGACGACCACTAGTACAACGCCGCCACCGCAGCCGCAGCCGCAGCAGCAGCAGCAACAACGAGAGGTGAAATCGTCAAATTCTCATTCTAGTAGCGAAAGCTCTAGTTTGACTGCTACGAATACTACAACGGCTAACACTGGTTTAGAAGCAGTTTCTGCACATTCTTCGAATAGTATTCTGAATGGAATTGGTGAGTCTAAGCTATTTTCGCATAATTTAAATCCAAGCTTTGAGCCTGGTTTACTAGAACAAGGATCCGACTGTGGGATTTTCTCAGAGATTGGAAGCTTTACAAGCTTAATCACTTCAACTAGTGAGCCATTGTCGTTTGGATTTAGTAACATACTAAGTCAACAGAATCAAAATCAACAGTGGAAACAGCAGCATCAGCAGAAGTTGGTTAGTATAGGTGGAGAGGATATGAAGATGCAGGATATAGCGGGAGGACTGATTGATCAGACGGTTCATACTGAATTATCAGCTTTGCATAGTAGTAGACCAAGTAATGGAGGATTTGGAACGTTGGATTGGCAGAGCACAGGAGATCAAGGTTTGTTTGATCTTCCTAACACCGTTGATCAAACTTACTGGAGTCAGAGTCAGTGGACTGATCAGGATCAACCCAGTCTCTATCTCCCGTAAATCTCTCGTCCTTGTTAAACTTTATTTCAAACAAGGAATTAAAAAAAAAATCTCTCAAAATTTGCAAAAAAAATATAAGTTGGGAGATTTAATATGGAAAATATGAATATGACTGCAGTTTTTTTTTATTGTAAATTTTTTTTAATATTTAATTTTTTGGGGGGGTTTATTTGGTGATTTTTGGAAGGTGTTTGGGTTTGATTGATGGATGCTTATGTGCAACTAACTTTATGCTTGTTTTTCTTTTTCTTTTTTTTTGGGAGGTTTTTTTTTTTCCTTAAAAAAAATTCTGATGTATTTGAAATTAAATTAAATGAAAATATAGAGGGAAAATAGTGTTTTGTTTGTTTGATTGATTCCCATGTGCATCCATTAACGTCTTTTTCTGTTGATAATCAATGCGTAATGTAACAAAACTGTCAAACTAAAACACTCACCTGAGAACGTGCCACGTAACCGTTTTTAAGATAATGGTGGCGATAATTACATGAGAATGGAGGGAGTGGCGTTGCATTGCTCTGCTCTACATGATATGGGAGATGATATGAAACGTGGGGGATCGTACGGACAGAAGGTGTGGGAGTGTACCGGTCGAGTTTGGGTGGGTGGAGGGGCCCTCTGTGGTGTTGTGACGAGCCCTCTCGCTCGCATGCGTGATAATGACACGACGTGGCAGTGGTAGACACGTTTGAAAGCCTTATTGGGCAGCACACTACATCAATAAGCAAAGGAGTCGGTTTGTCGTGGCGCTCTTCTCTTCTCAAGTCTTCAATGAACACTAGTTGAGTTGGAGTGAGTGCATAACAGGGAAGATTGATAAGGATGGGACAAAATGCGGAAGGGACAATAGGTAGTGACGTGGCAAAAGGGTGGGACCTAGATTAGGTGGGGGGTGGTGGTGGTTACTTACTGGTATAGACTGTGAGGGGTGGTGGTGGGGACCTAGCGGCATGTGCAGAAGTGGGTCTCACGTACGAGTCACGCATTTGGTGATTAAAATATATATTATGACGTAATGTAACCATGCCATTGTTAGTTTAATTTGATTTTCTGTGTAGAAAACACAATACAAAACAGAAGGAAGGAGGGAGGAGGAGTTATGAGTTACCCATACCACCGTTGAGAATGGGTTTGTTTGTTGGAAGAGTGATAATTTAGGAGTATCTGTTTTGTTGTAGATGAGTACAGGGAATTCAAATGTTTCATAAGCCATTATTAGTACTATTTGCTATTGGTGCGACCTAAGTTGGTCGAGTCCTCTACGGTGGGCGGTGGTTGTGTGGGGGATCTCTGGAGGACTGAGAGTAGTAGAAGTGGTCCCTTTGCAGCAACTTATTTAACCTCTTTTGAGATTCTGATAAAATTACAAATTTCAATATAATTACTGTTGAAGATCCATCTAAATAAAAACTTAAAATATGGATGCTGAGGGGTGGTGTGGGGAACCCTCTGAGCCTGTCAGAAAAACGTCCAAAGACCCATTCAATTCTTCAAACTTTTATCTTGTTGTCTGAAATTAGTAAATTTTTTGTTTTTTGTTTAACAATGGCTGGTTACTAGCTTGCCTAGAGAGATTGGTTTTGGGGGGGGGGGGGGGGGTGACCAGCGAGTAGTTTTATAGACAAGATAGGTCATCACGCTCACGCATGCGACTTGCTTGCACAGTTAAATATCCTAATATTCACAGATTCTTTTGTTTATGTAATTTGGGTTAGCGTTGAGTCGGCAGGCAGGTTTTGCTATTGACATGTGTGTGGGGTTTTATTTGTGTGGGACACAAATATTGAACTACGATAACTTCGACTGAAAGCTAAAGGTTTCTATCTCATTAATGGTTTTGTGTATGATTTGTCATCCATTTTACATTTTTCAAGCAATAGTATATGGTATCTGATTTTGCTTGCTTTAATCAATACCTTCAATTATTGACTATATATGGTACTCTTTTAAATTTCTAATTAATTTGTAAAGTGAATCCGAATAATGGGGAGGTTTAATATCTATATTATTCAAAGTTATTGTTTTTCCATTTTGTTTCATTGCAAGTTCTAAATCAACTTTGTTATTTCCATTACCTTTATTTTTACCAATTCATTGGAGTGGGTAAGGACGAGTAATAAGGAGGAATTAGGTATCCACTTTGAGATTACCTACTCAAATAATGAAGATAGTGTGTGTGTGTGTGTAGAAGCAGAGGTAGGGATGGGGCAAGATGGGATTGAGATGTGACCTGCTGAGGAAGGCAGTAACCTATCACATTCCATTTGCCCACTTCACAATTCCCACCTTACTCTGTCTCTCCATTTCCTCTTTTTAGTGCTTTTGATCAAATATTTGGTAATGACGGGGAAAGACATTTTAATTGATATTTGAGAGAGATGTTTAGCTATTTTGTGTTGTAAGGTCTAAGTAGATTTTGTAATTGCATGAGATTGTGAGATTTTGGTTGTAATTGAGTCAGAGTTTTACTTATTAGCATGGGACCTTTTCAGCTCTTAATATTTTGATTATCAATTCCATAAGTTAAATAAAAAAAGTTAATAATACTTACTTTATACTAGCTTTTGAATAGAAATTTACGTGAAGCTTTAAATGAATCGTAAGGCAATAAATTAGCAAGAGTAGCATTAATAAATAGTCAGTTTTGGATATTTGCTTTCATAAAATAATCTATGATTTATTTTGGGATAAAAAATTTCTCCTTTTTAATTATTGGAGTTGTTTTTTAGAACACTTAAAAATATTCCATTTGTTACAAATAATTTCAAATGAAAATGCAAGTTTACTTTTCACTAATGATTTTTAATTTAAAGATAAACGTGTTAAATTCATTGGAAAAAAATAATTACAAAAAATGCCATTTTTCTTCTTTTCAAAATGTCATTTTCTATTCACGGTCTATCATTTGTTTATAAATTACTTACTAGTTGTTGTATTTTGTTTGTTGGTTTACGGTTGTTTATAATTTGTTTATTATCCTTTATAAGCCTGTTTTGCATATTTTCTTTGTCATTTGCTTGCTTCTTTATTTCTTCGTCTTCCACTTAATTATCATTATATATATAAAATTGTGGGGAGAAGAAAATAAAACAAAAGGAATAGTTAATGTTGATTTTCCAATGAGAAATATATGATTTAAATACACTTATTAATTGTACAAAAATCATCTGCAACAAAAAATTGGAAAGTTGATACAAAAATATAATTGGCCTATTATATTAAAAAAACAATTTAAAAATGAATAGATGCAGTTGCTGCCAAAACCACAATTGTATAATATAACTATAAAATACTGCATCACAATCAAACTACAGACTTAAATTTGATCTTCTTCTTCGTTAGGCGCCTGAGTTTGATCTTTAGAGCTTCTTCTTCATTCCTTTAATCCATTGAAAATAAAGTTGATTGAATTTTATCTTCCTTTACAACAAATAAGTGCCCTCCAACAAAGTGGTCTTTGCCAATATCTTCTATTTCGAGTGTCTACTTGCCATTCTTTATTGTTAACTGTAGGGCTTATTTCACACTGTTTCTTGCTATTTGGTGTCATACATTTAGGGCTTTCAGGCAATTCTGAAGTCAATCTGATCACACACACACACACAAAATAAAACAAACCATTCATATATTCTTCGTATTATAAAATTTATAGGAGTAACTTACATTGGAAAAGCAAAAGAATGTCCGCTGGTACTCTCGTCGTCGCTGGTAGGACCATTGTAATCTGATATTTCTGTTCTGTTCTGCATTTCTTCTGCCTGTTCTTGATCGCCATTTTTTTCTTCAAAGACATCTTTGTAGCAATCTTGCTTTTTTTCACAATCATTAGTCTTATTTTTAATCAAAATTTTATCTGTTCCATCAAAATATTCATCTTCTTCTGCTACATCTATAAAATCACAAGAAACGAATTCCAATTCATTTTCAATAGATTGCAATCTGTTTAATGTCTCTTTAATCGAATCGTAACTCTCTGTATCGGGATTACGAACATTATAATGGTCTAATTCATAATTTTGATCTTGATTAACAGAATTAATATCCATCATAATATTCTTCAATAGATTCTCTGATTTTTCATCGCTTTCTTGAATAAAAGCAACCAATTCTGGCATATTATGATGATGAAGATAACTCTTTCCTTCTTCTGATTCAGGAATTCTGATTGATCCTTTTGATTTCTTTGAACTAATTTCGAAATGGGTTTTATTTTCTAAAGCCAATTCTTGTTCTTTCTTCCTAATTTTATGTTGAAAATCTTTTCTTTGAATGTCTAAAACTCCTTTTAAAGCTGCAGAATTGTCAAGGAATTCAAAACATTTGTAAATTGGCATATCTGTGTTCATAGGTTCCACATTATTGGCTGCAAAAGGGAAGATTTAAACTTGTTTAATTATCTTAATTAACACTAATATTAGATCATAATTAAGGTTGAGGAATGAATGGAATCATGTACCTGGTTTTTCATTTGCATAAATCATATTCAATTCTCTAACAAATTTAAGCACCTTTGATGGGGATTCTGTTTTCTGGTTTCTCTGTATATGCTTCGAATGGTAATATCTCATTGTTGTGGTGGAGGAGACAATCATACCCTTTTTACCTGAATCAACCAAATATTTGAGAGAGACATCAGTGAATATGAAATTTTATTCTTTTCTTTAATCATGATTAAGAAAATTTAAATCTATCTCTTTCAATTATATGCTTAATAATCATTGTCATTTAAAATCAGAAAATGATGTATATAACTATTAATTCCTGAAATTAATCAAGAATTCATAAATGTCTTAAATGAAGAATTCTTTAAAAAAAATATAAAAGCTTATTAAAATTTCAGTACCTTCTTTAATGTCTTTTCACCAATAACCAGAAAATTAACCACAATAATGGCAAAAAGAACCTAAAAAAGAGAACAATATACATCAAACAAAGAGTCAATAAAAGAATTATATGATGAACACAAAAGCCAAAAAATCACATTATATGATTACCATTAGTCCTCCTACCTATGAAGAAAAGAATGCCAGAAATTTAGGGATAATATCAAGAAATATTCCCCTTATGAAAGAAATATTATAAATAAATTAACAAAATAACAATTTAATAGGGCAAAAAAAAAAATATAGCAAAATTAGTATATGTATATATATATAACTATGAAAAAATATTTGGTGTAGAAGAAATGAAGTTAAGCATTAATTGTTATGAATGTATATAAGAGAAGAAGAAAGTTGTTAGTTGTTGCAATTTTTATGATGCAAGTTTGAATAAAAATAACAAAAATTGAAGGGGACAACCATAATTGGATACACTTTTTTTTTTTTTCTAAAATAATTTGTTGCATATCTGTAAATGTAATCCAAATTATTCTCTTCTGACCCTATCCAACCTAATATTAACCATAATATTAGTTTATTAAAGAATTTTATATACAATGTATATATACTCTGCAAACAGAATGTTTATATACTTTTTTAATTTTTATACAACTTATATATATATATTTTACAATGCAGCCTCTTTTAACAATTACATTAGTGTAATTTGTTTTATATTCTCCTTATTAATGTTGTAATTAATTTGATTAATTATATATTGATAGTAATAAAATTTATATAAAAATAATATATTTTTTATGAATATTCTTAGTTAAATATGTTATGGATGAATGACTTGACGAAAAAAATTAATAAATTTTAATGATTAAGATGTAATTTTACTTTAATATTCAATTTTTCTCATCTCGTTCTTTTGAATAAATCTTAACCTTAAATAGTAACTGCTTTAATCAACTGTTAAGTTCATCATATTCATTTATTTTGAATTTGTTCATTTTTTTCAGCAAACGCTACACTGCAACTCCATTATTTTCACAAAAAACGACATGAAATCTCATAATCAATACGATTCTCTATGAAAACCAAATAGAAATGGCCTGAATGATAATAAAAACTCATTTTTTTCTAAATTTCCAAATGGCGGCTTGAGAGTTGTCGATGGATACCATTTGTTTACCGATCATTTTCACTTTTCCAACCATTTTTTCTTTTAAAAAAAAATTAAAATTCAATTAATATTAAAAGAGGGGTGTAAAGTAAAACTAAAAATGCATAAGAATGCCACGTGCTATTAATTTATTTTTTAAAATGATTTTTCAATATTTTTTTTCTGTTGGGGAATTTTATAATATGAATTTGATAATATTAAAATAAAAAAGGAAAATGGATGAGGAATGTGATATTTTGTTTATTATAAATTAATCAGCTTAACTTAATTATGATCAAAATTTTTTTCTTATACTTGAAGCCAAATAAAATATATGATCCTTCTTTAAGTGCACGCAAATTATATCTTCCGACTTCACAAGGAATAAATTAAACATTTTTTAATATAAAATAAAAAAATTAAACACGTACAATAAAATTTGTAAAAATAAGATATGGTTGATAATACCAAATATTGTGATGAAGCCAAAGTAAATATTACTTTTATACTTATTTTTAATAAATATCAAATATATTAAAATATTAAATAAATGTAATTTTTTTTATAAGGAGCAAATGCCAAACTTTTAATAGTTAATTGAAGATTATAACCTTGTTTTTAAGAGATAAACTCTTAATTAATATAAAACACCATTATTCATACTTAAGGATTTAATATTTTTAAATAAAATAGATTAATAATTTATTTTGTTACTCGGACTAATAAAATCATATAAGAATACATAAATATAATAATATTAAATAAATTTTATAAATGAGACAACACATAAAAACAACTCAATTCTTAAAAAACAAAAATTACGAGAGTTTATGATATTTTAATTAAATTAGGAGAGATAATGATATTCCAATCAAAGGATTGAGTTAGAATTTATTGAAAAAAGAAAAATGGAAGAAAGTAAAATAGAAAGCGGATATACTTAATAGTGTGTTTTAATAGGGTTAAATGCACAATTTTGTCCTCAAACTTTAAGAAAAAAAAATCAAATAATCCCTAAAACTTTAGTAACGTACACTTATTCACCCAATTTTCGATTTGGTAAAAGATATACAGTTTAATTCTCAATTTTTTAAAAGATGCACATTACAATTTTTTTTAATAGATACACTTTTTTTTTGAAAATTATAATAAATATCTTTTTTTTAAACTTATTTTTAATAAATGTCACATATTTATTAAATAAATATCATATAATATTGATAAATATGTGTATTTTCTTATAAAATTCTGAAATATATGATATGTACGTAATATTTTGAAATTATTGATATTTATTTATATTAAAATTCTAAAAAGTGATATTTGTTAAAATTATCAATTTTTTTTTTCAAAATTTATTTCAATTTCAAAAAAAAAAGCATTTTTTTAATAAATTGGAAAATTGAGGTGTACAAATGAACCTCCGCAAAATTTAAGAAGTTAACTGACTTTTCATTAAAAAGTACTTTTGGAGCAGAAATTATGCATTATGTGTTTGATAACTTGCTTAAAAAACCAGCGTTAACAAGTGAAGGGCATCTCATCAATTACATAAAAAATATAGGGATGTTTTTGCAATTCGAGAAAATTTGAAAAATTGCAATCCACTCCGGGGATCCATGTCCTAAAATGGAGACGAATTTCAAAATTGAACTCTGCAGTTTTCCTCTGCAACACTCTCTCTTTCCCTCACTCACGTGTACTACTCTACACACTACTCGTCCACTCTCGATTTCTCTCCTCTCTTTCGAAAACCATAATCGAGGAGTCAATTGTCTTCAACAATGTATGAGCCTCAACATTTTGTAGATTTACATGAAAATTCCAATTTTGGGGACCCAAAATCTTGGCTTTCCGGCGAAGATAACTCTTCTCCTACACTCCGACGAACTCATTCCCAACTCTCTACCTCCGGTTCTATCGCTGGAGCAGCCGGCAATGTCGATCGCGTCCTCTTCAACAATCTCGTTGAGATGGTCCCTCTAGTCGAGTCCCTCATGGTCATTGCAATTTCTCCCTTTTTCTCCTGTAATATATGTTTAGTTAAAAGTTAAGAAATTGAACTTTTCAAACTAACTGATTTAGGTATTTGTGCAGGATCGGAAGACTAGCAGTTCATTCACGCGGCGGGGTTCAATGATCTACACGAAGACGCCTTCTAGAGAATCATTGTACAAAAAGGTTCCATTTTTAGTGCTTGCTTTTTTACTTGAATTCTATATTATTTGAGCTACTTGTTTCTTTTATTTGCTGGGTCAAAATTATTGATACTGAATTTCAAATAGTAGATTTTCTTTTTTCGTAAAGTATTTAAGCATTAATTTTACTTGTAATTAGTTCAGTTAATGGAAGTGAACCATCCCGTAATATGCATGTCGCGCTGTTAAGTTTATGCATATATGTGAGAAATTAGACTGTTTTAGTGGTAGTTTGCCATTATATATTTAGTAATAAGATTAGTTATTGTAATTCCTTGATATAGGAAATCACTTATCCTCACTGTTGACAAAAAGAGAAATAAAAGATATATCATCTGTGACAAGCTTTACACAGTTTTTTTTTTTTTTCTTTTTGTGTGAAGAAGCTTATCCTTACTGAATTTCAAGCTTTACACAAGGTTTGGTTCCTCTATTTCCCTTCTTGATCAAAGGGCAAGAAATTCAAATGCTGCCGCTGGGGGTTGTTTATGATGCATAATTATAGGAAAAGTTTCCTCTTAACTACATGTAAAATTTTATTTAAATATGTTAAGATGAATTAAACCCCTAAGAATTTATGTTCAGCAGAAACAAAGCATTATCTTTTGATAGTTTCTAAAGCACTAGATTCCCCTTCTTTTGATATCTTGATGAAACCCTTAAAGAAAATGTAGGGGTCCGATTTTTTTACTTGATGTGTTTGCCTGTAAGAATGCGTGAATGTTGACTATCTGAACTCCATCATCTGCTGTGTATATATAATAAGAATTGAGCTGTTAAAGAATAGAGCAAAGTTGATTTCACTTAAAAGCGATGGCCCGAAAGATGGGATATGGAATCAAGAGGAGTTACATATTTCAAACCTAAGATTTCCCCCATCAGTCCGCTTGCTCCTCACAAAATTAATTAATTCACGTAGTTTCTTTTGAGTAGTTACTGATTACTTATCTGCTGTCTTTTTTTTGAAGATATAATTAATTTCACTAATTAATGCGTGGTCATTTCAGTTAAAAGTGACCCCATGTATGGTTTGAATTTGTCCATATAACATGTTGTAGATAACTTTTTTTTAGCTGTTAGGTAGTTTTTAGAGTTTAGCCGGTTGTTTCCGATATCTTATATTATAGTTACAGTAACTAATGCTTCAAAGTTTTTAGTGATTGTTTTGATGATTATATGACAATCTTATATTTATGCAATCGGTATTGTCATTGCATATTTGTGGTATTGGTCTATGTCTTTGAAAGCATGGCAGCTGAGGAATTTTATTTTGAATAAATATATCTCCCGATTTAAAGTGATATTGCTCTTCTTATAATTGAAGATTGTTGAACCAAAAGGGAGAAATACTACTCAATCTATTCCAAATAAAAAGAAGAGAGATCATGGAGACAGGGAAAAAGGCAAGAATGCAGGTAATAATCAGGATGCTGATAGCTTCTCAATTTTTTCCTCAAGGGCTTCATCTACTGAAAGGGATATAGAAGAATTAGTTATGTTAAAGGAACAAATTGAGGATTTGCAAAGGAAGTTATTGGAGAAGGATGAACTTCTGAAATCAGCAGAAAATTCAAGGAACCAGGTGAATGTTGTTAATGTGCAACTTGATGAGCTGAAACAAAAGGCTGCAGAGAAGGATTCCCTAATCAAAGCTACTCAAACACAGCTTTCTGATGCTAAGGTACATAGCTTGCATTTTTTTATTGGCATGATGAACCTCAAATTAGCTGTGCTGTGAATTCTACTTCTTTCACTAGTTTGCTGCACATGACAATAATAGTAGATAATGTGATGTTATAATTATGATTCTGCCAGAATGCAGGAGATTGTAGCTTAGTTTATATCTTGCAGATGATATTTGCATGAATCTGAAAAGAATGTGAAATTCAGGCAATTTGTGGGACTATGCTTTGTGATCTGTTTATGTTCTAGACTGTAGTAACAAATATGTTAGGAGGCAGGATTTATTTTATAGTTGGTTTTGAAACAAAACCTAGAAATTTGTTATTGTGCATTATCTTTGGATGCAACCATGGCCATTTCTGAACCAGAACTGCATGTGGCTTTGTTAGGATGAAATACTTGGTTGATGTCTTTCTGGTATAATAATGCCCTCATTCTTGTATCCTCTAAGCATAATTGGAAAAAAGAAAATAATTTTAATATTAGACTTAACATTGCTTTTTTAAGGAAAGACGTTTAATTCTAAAAGTTAGGCATTTTGAGGAGCTAATGTTGTAACAAGAGTCACATCTTAATCTAGATCCTTTATTTTTTCTGAAAGGACACCTTAATCTAGATCCTTAAAATGCATTGAAATAAAAATTAAATATATGTTTTCTGTAATTATAATGTTTAATGTAATTTTGAAAACATGTTTTTTCTCTTCCCAATTATGATCAGAAAATATTGGTTCATAGAAATTAATATACGATTTAGATCTTGAGTTTTTGACCAAGCATTTTGTCCTAGAAATAAGGTTGAGATAAAGCCACCTGCCTAAAATGGGACAATTTGCAAGTCTGTTTGTCTCTCTCTCTCTCTCTCTCTCTCTCTCTCTTCCTCTCTCAACCCACCCCTTTCCCCCTCCGCATCCTCAATCTTGTTTCTGCTGGTAGTCATCTCATTTTGTTATTAGTGGCTGTAATTCCTTACAGATTAAGCTTGCAGACAAGCAAGCAGCCCTAGAGAAAATACAGTGGGAAGCTATGACATCCAATAGAAAAGTGGAGAAGCTCCAGGAAGAACTGGATTCTCTTCAAGGAGGCATTTCATCGTTCATGACTTTATTTGAAGGCCTGACTAACAATGAATCCACAACAGATGCAGCAGATTATGATGTGAAACCATGCTATTTAGACTATCTTCCAGATATTGTAAGCTCATTGCCCCTGGTGCTATTTGTGATATATTTCTTTTATGCTTTTGCCACTTAATTTCTGTTTTGGCCATTTTTTCCTTTTCTTTTTTTTAGCCTTTGCATTTTGCAAGTCTATTATTAAATGCATTTTTTTGTTGGCTTAATTCCCCGAAAAGAAGAAATTACTCTTCTCTTTGCCACCTCCAAGTTGTCAAGAAAGCTTGTGTTGTGTGCTTCTGTATCTTCTTAATTTGATTAAACTATAAGATTTTCAGGATGATATGAATGAGGAGGACATGCAAAATATGGAAGAAGCAAGACAAGCATATATTGCTGCTGTTGCTGCTGTAAAGGTAAAGCAAGACGAAGAGTCCATTGCTGCCGCAGCCAGGGCAAGAACACATCTCCAATCTTTTGTTTTCAGACCCAGTAATTTGAATGGTGGCAAGGAATTTTCGAACAGTGGGATTTCACAAGTCACTCATGGAGCATTTCTGCGCTAGCTAGGTCCAATACATTGTAGATTAACATGCTAGAAAACTTCCTTTTTTGTTTTATTTTTAGTTCTAAAACGACTTGGCTTGGCATGTGTGCTCTTATAGACTATTATTTCTCATCACATTACATTTGAACATGTTTGTCTGAACCTTTTTTTTTTGTTTATTATAAAGTAGAATCTTATTTAATATTTGAAGCTTGTGTTTGTGTTTGTTTGTTTGATCTCTTCTTGCACTGGTCATTTCTAATGCCTTTTTTTGAATCTTATTTTCTGAAAATTGCAGCAAAGTGCCGGTTGATTCTGATATTTTCCTTTTACATTAAATTTGAACATGAATATTCTGATAGAAAAGTTTGTTTCTTTATTAGATGACTACATGTAAAGTACCTTGAAAAGAAAAAAAAAATGGAATTCTAAATCAGATGGCAATTTTTAAAATCTGAAACATTGAAAACGAGCACAATGCAGCTTGTGCTTCCTGAGATGGAGTGACTCTGATTTTGGCATTTTTGCAGGACTGCCAATTAGCTCGCAATGTAATCTGCAAAGTTCTCAATCAACTCAGCAACAACTACAATCCGAAACCAGACAGAAAAAGATCAAAAAGTTTTAGCTTACACTGGAAAAGAAAATGATCCTGAGCTGCTTTCAGATTGATTAGATTCGCTTGATTCTGCTACAGAAGGCGACTCCATGTCTATGCATTTTTTCTTTTGTTCCTCTCCCTACCATCAACATCAACAAGAAGAAGCAAAATCATATAATATGCGAAATAAGTCTGAAATCTCTCGATTAATTCATTTTCTTTTCAGTGAGTACCATTATAAGCAAAATTATGATAGAATTGTGTAATCTGATACATTTTGATTGTAAATTAAGCATCTACTGCATCTATAAACGAAGGTTTACCTCTTCAACAGGATTGATCCTTTCCCCATGTCTTAGGAAAGCATCATTTCGATGTATATTTGATTTTTTTTCAATCTTCTTTACACTCTCTGCAATGTCACCATAATTAAGCTGTTTTTAATCACAGAAACTATAGATTAATCTCTCTTTCACTTGTTTATTATCAAGAAAACAAAACTCACTAAAATGCAAAAAAGAAAATAATTATTCAAACTATTATCGAATAAATAAATTAATAAGTTGCTAACCTTTCTATTAATAGGCTTGGAACTTCTGTTATTAGTCGAATCAAATCGATCAAATGCTTCTGACTTGAAATCTTTGACAACTTCAAAAGCACCATCTTCTCTAAAACAAAAAACTATATAGTCTTCTTCTTGAAAATAAGGCCATGAAGAAGAAGATGATTTTTCCTTTGAAACAGGACAACTACTAATACCAGTATTTCGATTCCTACTTGCAAAAGAATCATTTTTTCCAATTCTACATTTACTTTGCTGCTTTGATGAAATTCTTTTCTTTCTAATATCCATATCCATGCTATTTGATGTCTCTGATGCACCATCATCTGCAATAATAACCATAAACAGTTAAATTATGCATTCAAAATTCTAGAAAAGGTGAGGATTTTAGATTACCCATTGGAAATTTGCAGGCAAAGAAACAAGAAATCCAATGTTTGAGTGGCCATCTTATAAACTTGGAGAATGGGAATGGTGAAGGAGTATACATATTTTGAATTAATTAGAATTAAATGTTAGAGAGTTATTGAGTGAGAGAAGTGGAGAAGAGGAAGATGGTATTTGAATTTGAAAAACAAATGTAACATTATGACTCATATTTCGGTTATTATTTTTCACTTGGGCGAAATATATAATTACCAAGCTTTGAAATTATTATAATAATAAGATGTTTCCGTGAGGCTAATACATTAGTAGCTCACCATCTTCCCCAGTTGGCTACTGACTTTCATGGCTTTTCTTCGGTATTTGAATTTGTTGGATGGCATTTCATAATAAAGCTGCTTGCTGGGTTTTGATTCTCAGAAAGACAAAATTTTATTCCTCTTCCTTAATTAATGTTTCACGAGTTAAAAGTGGCAAAATTTTATCACTGCAAGAAATCAAATATTTTATTACAATTTTTCCAATTACACATCATTGAAATAATAATCTAATAAAAAACCCACACACACATTTCATGTTTTAATTCAAGTCAAAATCAAATCTCTCCAACTCAGTAATGTAACAAGGTAACATTGTATCCAACAATTGCATCCATTTGATTCGTAGAATGTGTTCTCGCCAAGCAATATCCACGAGCAAGTCGGAAAATCCCGGTGCCACCGACCACCGGCATTTCTCTCTCTTCTTTCATTACCGGATTCCGGCCAAGCACACTAAATGAGCTACCATTGTAAGGTCCACTAATGAAAGCATAAGTTAGTGTCATAAGAAGACTAAACTCATCTCGTTGAGAAGCCATAGCATATATCCCTTGTGCACGTCCTAAAACCGTAGAATTCGGCTCGGGTGAGACGGTGAGTGGATTATCCATCATAAAAACGGAACCAAACATAGCTTCAATTGGATCTGAGCTAGTAAAGTTGGTCCGGCCTGCAACCCGAACTGCAGTCGGGTTGTTGCCACCAACAACATCATGCATGTAGAATTGGATGCGGGTGATTTTGGTTTTTGTGGAACTTAATGCCTCAGAATGGCTAAAGGACAGCAAAAGAAGAGCAACCAGAAGAAGCATAATTTTGCTTTGTAAAGCCATAGCTAATTAGAGTTTGATTTAGGAAATTAGCAATAAAAGAAGGTAGCATTAGAATTGTATTTATATGAATATGATGAGAAATATAAAGTTATTGGATTGACTAATATTTGTAGTATTTTTCAAAGTATTAGGTGTAGGGGAAAAAAATTTCCTTTTTATACGTCCAATTTTGTCGGAAATTAATTTTGAATGTTAAATTGGGTTAGAAAAGATTAAATTTTAAAGTCTTTGTTTTGAAAAGAAAAGATTCATGATTTGTGTATATTCTTCTAGAAATAATGCTCCTCCCAAATATTGTTTTCACATGTTATTCTTGGAATTGGTGGAGGATGAAATTGCATTGCACATTCAAAAGTCCATTCAAAACAATTTTGTATTCGAAAAATAAAGAACACCTGTAACTACACTTAAATAACATTCTAAATTATGTTAAAAATCAAAATTAATTTAATATTTTTCTAAATTATGTAAGTGATCACTTCTTATTAGAAAAAGAATTATCTACTTATTAAAAAAATATAACATATGCGGAACATAAGTTTTAAAAATTTACATTTACTTCTTATAAAATGTAGCGTTCATTTTATAACCGTATAATTTGAACTAAAAGATTGAAAAGTCATTAAAATTTTAATTAAATTTATTATTATTAACCAAAAGAAATTATTTTAAAAAATAGAATTTGTTCAATTTTGAAAAATAATATTAAGTTAGAGGGCTAAAATGAAAAATACATTACCGGTTATAAGTACATTTTTTATTATACTTTGTAAGTTAGAATATTTTTATATTATAAATTGAAATTAGAGTATTTTTTTATTACACCGGCTAAAATTAAAGTAGTTTCGATAAAAATAAGCCTAACTTATAGAAAATAAACTCAACTTCAAGTCTCAAAATCTTGAAATTGTGTTGATTGAGACCCATGAATTACCACGTTCATAAATTATTTTTTTTAGGAGATCAAACTTCTGCTTTAAAACTCTTAAATAAGGCATATCAGTACCCTCTACAAAAGTAGCAATAGGATTTGGAGACAAGTGTAGCTTAGCTAAATTACGAGCAACAAAGTGTAAACATGAGCTCACCTAAAAGTATTAAAGGAATGGAATTTGTATTTAGAATCCTACAACAAAACTCATTGACTGCTACAAAGGTAAACAATATGTCTCTACAACCACCAGATGGAAGCCTAAAACTTTTGGGATGGATAAGCCAAACAACATAACACCTAACACATTACCAGAGAAGTGTATTATGCATGTGGGTTTGGATTTACTTAAATGGTTTTAAAATGTTATTTTGTTGGATGGTTAATTTAATTTCCATGATTTGGATATTGGATGTTGTGAATGGATGCAATCCAATGGCTTTTTCAGACTCTTATTCCTTCCACGCATAATCATCAGTTACTTTCATAAACAAATTCATGAACTTTCAAATTTACCATTTGAAACAAAATATAAATATATTACTTAGCAGAATTTAAACCGTAATCATAATAAACTTGTATAAAAAATAAATATGGAAATTTTTGGAAAAATATAATTATATTTCGGTAGGATAAACGATAGGTTGTTATGATACTATCGATTATGGATTTACTACTTATCAAATACCAAATTTTATAAAAATGAATTATTTCCGTAATAATATTTGGTAAAAAAAATAAGGTTGAACTCTAATTATATGTGTTAATAAGAAGTTAGTAACAGAAGAATAATGAATTCATTGTCAAAAATAAACAGAAGAATAATGAAGGTTAATGGAGAATATGAATGGTTGACAATTGGATTAAGAATAACAAACAAGAATTTCCCTTCTCTGTTTATTTCTTATTCCACCCAACTTAACCAACACTATGTTCACTGTAAAACCAGTATATCCTTCAAAACGATCACCCGCCACAACAGAACTCTATAAAACCCTTTTCTTCAAATAATAGCATATAGTATTAAAACAGTGGGAGGAGAGATCAACAATGGCGGAAAATGAACGAGAAATCGAAGTGCGTACGCTTTCTGGTGAATCCACAACGGTTTCTATAGCGCCAAACAAAACCATTAGCGACCTCAAGCTTTTATTGACTCTCACATTCCCTCCTGCCTCTTCATCCCCCAATTTTCACCTCTTCTTCAAGGCAACCGCCCTTCTATTTTCTTTTAAATTCTTTTTGGTTTTTGAATTGAACTTTCTGGTTTATTTTTCATTGAATTTCTGTTTCATTACGCTTTAAATTATGATTTTTTTTATTTTTTTAAAAATTAATATTGCTTACTTTTTCGTTTCGTTTTTGATTATTGCATAGGGGGTCAAATTGGGTTTGCAGAATCGCGTTAGCACCATTGCCGCTGAGCCTGGTGAACTGTTAGTATTGGTTCCATTCGTAAAAAAAGATAAGCCTCGAAACCCAAGTTCGGATTTTTCAACAAATTTGCTTAAACAAAGTTCAAACTCTGCTTATGCTGATTCAGTTTATTCTGATATGATGCAAGAGTTCTCATCTTTTCTTAATCAATCAACTAATGCTCATGATACAAATAATACTCATTTTGGATACAAACGAAAAAGGGATTTTGAGAACTCCAACGATGGGCATAATGAAGATGGGTCTTATGCTTTTGTGTGGGATGTGATGCAGTCATCCAACAAGGATGTTACTGATGGCCAGAACTGTGAGAAGTTTGTTGAGGTTTTGGAATCCTTGAATTGCTTGACAAGTCCACATTTTGGGACTTGTGTTTTGTTAGGAAATCAGGCTAATGGTGATTCAGGAACATACAATGACAACAAGATATCGTGCTTGTGTCCAGCTTGGTTGAAAAGAATCATGCAGGCATTTGCTTTTTTGAACATTTACTCTGCATTTCTCCAAATGAAGAAGGAAGAAATTACCTCAGTTTGTTTGAAGGAAGCTCTAAAGCAGCTTAGGAAATTTGATTTTGGAGCTGGCTTTGAGGATATAGAGTATATTTCTGTCCTTTGTCCTAAGGTAATTGATTGAATTCGTAAAACCTGTTTGAAATGATGCATGGAACTTATTGGCTTTGGTATTTTGTAGAGCATTAAATTTTTCGAGTTCTATTTGTGGTTGACATTGTTATATTATTGACAAGCTTTACTAATGGTGTGGATACTACTTGAAAGTATTTTTTTTTCTTTTATTTCTTTGGAAAGAAACGGATGAAATAAGTTCTTACAGCAGATAGTTTGCATATTTCTCATGTATGGAATGTTAAATGGTTAAGTGCCATTAGAAGACACATGCTCTATGAATCTTTTGTTAGCTTTTTGAGCCATCAGGCTCTTTACAATTGTATGAGTGGTGTGATGGAGAGTCTCAATGTTCAGCTTATGCTGGATGTAATAACAGTTCATGAGTACTTTGTGCTCTCCTACTACTTAGGTTCTCGTAGAAGTTCATTCACCTGCAACTAAATCATACATGTGAAGTAATCTAAATTATTTTCATGTGACAGTGGAAGTTAGTTCCAACCCTATCTCTAGTGTTGTGTTGGTATGGGATAAAATCTACATAAACATCCATATAATTATTTTTGAGATTTTTTTTTTTAAAATTCTGTGGAGTTTATTTTGTGATCAAAACTATTTCTATCTGTAATGTTTGGAATTGTTTCTTTTTTGAGTAAATTTCGTACGCATTCATTGCGTAGTATGGAGAGTGCTTCATTTGTTCTTGATTGGTTTAGTAGGTAAACAATCAAATACTTCTAGCTGTGCCTACTGACCTGAAAATCCAGGCCCTACCTGTGTCTTCAAATATGCCTCATGCTCAAGCTAGTTCTGCGACTTGAATTTAACATTTCCTTTTTCTGGGGTGCTTAACGAAGGTATTGTCTCTGTTCAGGTTGTGTGCATCACTAATAATAAAACAAAGCTGGAAAAATCTGCTGATGCTCTTATCATCATCAATTCTGAAACAGAAGAAAGAGATGAAATGTCAATAAAATCTAGAAATGGTACTAACCCCCCTCCCCTTCTTCTGGTATTGTTAATATTTTCATCTTTCAACAAACTGGTATTGTTACTATTTACATATCACATTCCACAGATCGAAAAACCATGCCTATATCGAAGATATTTACTATGATCAGGAAACGAGAAAGCTCTTTTAAAACTGATCTTTGGACAGTTGCTAGACTTCTAATGGTATGTTCAATATGTTCTTCCTATTGTATAAGTTTGATAAATATTTAATATGTCAGATTTTATAATGCTAAACTTTGCATGTTATAAGGGGACCCTCTTGGTCACCTGAAGAGATTTTTAGACAGAATTGACTTAACTTTAATGCGAGGATTGAGGTGCCTAAAGAGATCATATGCTCTAAGAATGGCAGTTGTATAGGGATAAGATTCTTTGCACTGAATGTGTGTTGATGCATAACTTGAGGACATTTTCTTTTTTTAAAATTTTACAGGTTTAGTAGAATTTGGTAATTATAGTCTTAGGATAGAATGGAGGAAAAAGATCCTAGTTGAATTATTTTGTTTTAGGTCAAATTGGTGACTATTTTATTAGTTATGGTATTTAAATGGTTATTATGATTCATGAAAATTTGGAAACAATTCTCAAATAGAGAATTTTATCCTTTTTTATCTTTTTCTAGCCTTTGCAATCATACTTGAGTGATCAATTCGTGCATGAACATCTGTAAAAAAACTAACACATACACAGGCCTCCCGGTGCCTGTATAATATGCATTAGATTCAGTTTGCTACATATCATAGGATCAGAGCTCTTTTTCTAGCCTTTTCTATGTTACCTTTATGTTGGTCTATTTTTCTACATATATATGCACTAACAAATGCTACATATCATATGTTCAGTTTATTTTCATACTCGGAATTTATTAATTGCTAATGAGATGCAAAAGGGACACTTGGATGGATATAACTTCATGAAGTCTCATGAGTGCATTTGATTTCTTATATGAGCTTCTCCTTTGGATTATGGAGCCTTGAGATTCGGTGTTTGTTGTTGCCTCTTGTACAAAATATTGTATATTCTTATTAGAGAATTAAGTTTACATGTCTCTCACTTTTGCTTCTGAAGAATGTGTGCAAGTTGGCTTTGATGGACTTTTTCTATTGCATCAAACAAGTCATAACGGTGCAGTGTTCTGTTAATCTTTTTGTCTTCCTGGAATCATATTCCTGCTACAATTGGATGGGCTTCTTTTTCAGGAATGACACCTTCACATCATCTTGTATAATTTCTGCTGTAAAACTACTACAATATGCATGATCCTTTGAACAATTGAGGTAAATAAAATTCATTTATCCATGCAGGGAAAAAGTGGAAATTCAATTGCAACACACTTTTCCTTGGAAGATTTACTTAAATTTGTGAAGGAAGGTGGTGTTCCTGCAAGAGGTATTCCTGCAAGAGCTGCTAAAGCAAAACAGGAAAAGGGAATTGAGTCCACTGTTCCACACAATTATCTTCTCCGGACACGATGTTCGGTAGGTTACATCATATGTACAGTGTTTTCTCGTGCTTCTGATTAATATGATTTTATACCAGTAAAGAAAATTGGCACTAAGCATGCCATTGGCCATGGCTTCTTGAAAGTTCAGTAAATATTTTTCACTGTTGCTGTTTTAACTTATCAAAGATGAATAAATAAATTCTCTATAGGATTTTATAGTTTTCTTTATGTTGTTGGTGGTAATCAAATAGAAAGATTGGATAGTTGCTCTGTGCAATAGTATTATCGCTCCTTTAAATCTGCCATCACTCATGCATGGAGAATACTTGACTAAGAAAATGAACTGCCCAATTTGTGTACTCTTTTCAGTTGTTTGAATTGAATTTACTGCTTCTGAAATGAGCTGACAACTCCTTAGCAAACCAGGACACAAATGATTTGCTACCAGCGGAAATGCTTCAACATCTCAGAGAGGGGACTGGATCCAACGGACAAGTAATTTCTACATTTACAGATTTGCTGTTCAATGTTGTTTAGGATCTGGGAAAAGAAATATGTCTTAACACTTTTAGATGTCTTGGATGTAGCTTCACGTGTGAAATTTTCAACTTGAAACTATTAATTCACCAGTGCAACTAATAAATGAAATTGTAATATACCAGAGTAAATTATGCATGTTATTTGCTAAATTCTGCAAGTTTGATGGATGCAGATGGTACATGTTGAGGATATTGGAGCCAGAACTGCAATTTATGTAGAAATACCATATGAACTCTCAGATAACACAAAATCTGCCCTGAAAAATATAGGGATCACTAAATTATACAGCCACCAGGTATAGTGTTGTTTGCCTTTAGCATTTTCTTTCAAATCTAAACATTTCTCTATGTTTCAAGTTTCAAATGTTGCAATGTTTACAGGCAGAGTCTATCATGGCATCACTTGCTGGGAAGAATGTTGTAGTGTCAACAATGACGTCTAGTGGGAAGTCTCTTTGCTATAACATACCGATTCTGGAAGTATTGTCCCAGAATTTGGATTCATGTGCTTTATATTTGTTTCCAACTAAGGTATAACGCAGCAGTTTATTCAAAAGCATATGTTGTCTTTATGTGCTTTGGGCTCATTCCTGCAGAATCCAGATGCATTTTTCTATTTTCAGATTATGTTGGGGCAACAATTCTACCGGTTTATGTGTGTAGGCCTTAGCACAAGATCAACTAAGAGCATTATTAGCCATGACGAATAGATATGATACTGCCATAAATATTGGTATATATGATGGTGATACATCTCAGGCGGAAAGGCCAGTGCTGCGTGCTAATTCTAGACTGGTATTTTAGTAGATTTTATCCAGTTTGTTTATTAAAACTCTTTTTGGTGACTTCCTCTATTATGTGCTTTAATGTTTTGCAATATGGAATGCAGTTGATCACAAATCCAGATATGTTACACATGACGATTTTACCATTTCATAGGCAATTCAGCCGAATTTTGTCAAATCTTAGGTATTAATGAACTGCTTCTTGTTATTTGCTAATTAGAGTTTATTTCTTTTGGGGGTAGGATTCGTTCAATTCTTATTGTATGGTTAATTATATTGTGGTGTTTTAAAAAATTGTATTTTCCACTGGTTGCTAGTTATTTCCTATTTATGATCAAGGGGTTTGCTTTATGTGTATTAGGTTTGTGGTGATTGATGAAGCTCATACTTACAAAGGAGCATTTGGATGCCACACTGCTCTTGTATTGAGAAGACTTCGCCGGATATGTTCTCATGGTACTTTCCAGCTATTGCGTAGTATACTATTTGTCCTCTCCCTTTTCTTCTACCTAGATAATACCTTTACATGGACATTGGACATAAATATTCCAAGTTAAGAATGACTATAATAAGACAACAATAGTATCATGGGATAATTCTGACTTCAATTGCAGTTTATGGCAGCGATCCCTCATTTATATTCTCAACTGCAACTTCTGCCAATCCTCGTGAGCATTGTATGGTAAGTTGAAGTAACTATCATAAGCTTCATTTGTTTTTGAATTGCCGAGTTGGCTTTAGTGGTGACAGTGTTTTGCAACAAATATATGAGCATGAGTATTTCAAACTGTTTCTCATACGCGTAAACTCTAGAAACCCTTACCAGTGCATAAATTATACATATACCATGAATGGTTTATATTCTTCCATGGGAAAGTATGGCAGCCATTATATGAGTTCAATTTTAATGATAAAAGTCAATTAGGCATTAGCCAGCTAATTTTAGAGCTTTTCCTGTTTTTTGTTGTTTACGTGATGAGATTGCATGTTTATTTTTGGGAGAGCTGAATGTGGTTTTAAGATTTTCAAAGCAACTCTTCTAGTGAGTTCATCAGGATAAGATGATAATTCTTTTTGCATTCAGGAACTTGCAAATCTTTCAACATTAGAGCTTATTAACAGTGACGGAAGTCCTTCTTCTCGGAAGCTTTTTGCTCTCTGGAATCCACTTTCATATCCAGAAACTGTAGGTGCATTGCTGTCCTTCATTTTCTCAATAACCATGCAAAAATGCATGGGGACATTTATGTTTTTAACAAATTGTGAGTCCTGTCAAACTACAGGTATTGAATAAAGATGATACTCCTGCAATTAAAAAATCAAGGTGAAAGTCAATTGCATAGTTGCATTATACGTATGTGAGATAATATGGCTTTTTGCTTTCCATTGTTATAATGATGGAGGTGACCTTAGAGCGGTCCTACATACAGCACTAACTTTTAGTACATTCTCCTAGTTTTATGACAGGTTATATGGCCTTTTTTTTGTATGTCGAATGTGACATGATCTGCAAATGTGAATGCTTTATGTTTTTATGCTAGGTTTTATGATTTTATTAGTGAGAGCTTAACACTCTTCCAGCGGCAAATGCAGAATCACAATAGGAAATTTAGCTTTATGCAGATTCGTCTAATCAGTAGGTTATTGATTACTGAATATGAAATTTAGATGCATGATGAAAAACTTGAGCAGATTATTCTGTTTATATATTTCTTGACTGTAGAATGGTATTACAATGCCTAATGATCTTTTTCTTTTCCAGTCCAATTTCAGAAGTTTCATACCTCTTTGCCGAAATGGTTCAGCACGGACTTCGTTGCATAGCTTTTTGCAATTCACGCAAACTAACTGAGCTTGTTTTGTCTTATACGTATGTCTTTAGTTTTTCACGATTTCAAAGAAAATCTGAAGGCCATTTACCAATCTGTCAATGGCCTTTTGCACTTCACATTTTATTGCTTTTACCTTTGATGATAAAAGAAATTGATTTTCCAAATTTGTGTCTGTGATAGGCGTGAGATTCTTCAAAAGACAGCTCCCCATCTTGTGGATTTAATATGTGCTTATCGAGCTGGCTATACTGCTGAGGTAAGTGAAGTAGATCATTGATAAGGGCAGTGGCAGCGCCAGACCTAACTGGCTGTGGGGTCAAAAATAATATATATAGCTGCTGTAAAAAAAAAAAAAGCGGTGTCAGAACCACTATTTTCAAACCAAAAACAAAGGGGAAAAAAATTTAAGTGGTGTCATTTGACACCACAAAATAATACTTGGCACCACCCCTGGGTAAGGGATGAATAACTACTAGAATCCTTTTGCAATAGAGATTAGAGTGCACTACTTAGTTTATTCTTTTGCTGCAGTGGATCTGCTGCCTGAACTGGAAATAAGTGTTTCTCTTGGAAAATAAACCATAACTCTGTATTCCAAAGGATGTAGATGGCTCTGGAAAACTTGAGCTTTAAGGATATTAGGGCTAAAAATTTTCAGAAATGAAGCATTTGGGTTGACAGTTAATTTGGCAGATCCAAATATCTTTGCAAAAGTAGAGGATAAATTAAGCAAATGTAATGGAAGTACTGCCATTGCATTAATTAGATCTAAGCTTGCTCCATGTAATTCTCATAGTTCCTAGGGTTGGAATTGCATCATGCAGGTCAATTAAGAACATTAAATTCTTGATTTTTTTTCAACTCAAATCTATGTATGAATCCTTGAGTAAACTCAAAATTAAGCATAAATAAATTCAAAATCTAGCCTAATTCTTTCTGGGGATGGACTCGCAAAGACAACTAGGAGTAATTCTGTTACCTCAAGGAAATAAGGACTTAGATAAACTAAAATCAGGACTTGAACTTGAATCCTACTATAAAATTAATGATTCTGAAACTGACCAGGGCGCATTTTCCACCATAAAGCTGGAACTGACAAAATTACATTCTATTTAAAATTAATGGACTGCCAACTAATTTATGTAAACAGATAAATAATAGAAATATAGTATAACGTTCAAAATTTTCGTTGTCCTTAGCCCTAATTATGTACTGCTTGTTGCGTATTCTATTCAACTTCTTAGGCGGCATAAACCTTAGATTGCTGTCCTGTTACCCTGCTGTTGTTTTAGCTTAAATTAATTATAATCTAATTTTGGACTCATGCTTCTTATGCAAAAAACTTTGACATTGTAATTTGGGGAGATAGAAGCTATTTCTCTCCATTGTTGCTTTTCTCCTTGACGAGATTTTCAATGGGGTAAACTGAAACAGCTAAAAGCGCTTCAAGTGTTTCAGACACTTCTTTTGCTAAGTTGCCTTTTGCAATTATTCTCTTTTTAACTGTTGTCTGGTATTTGAGTTGGTCATGATTTTTGAATAAATGCCAATGCATCAACACTACTCTCATAGTCCTTGGTATAGGCATTGGCTACCATCACTTCTCTGTTAGTGTTTTAATGTGATTCTGCACCAACATCATGTCAACCACACCACTCCTTGTGTAGTGTGGTTTGCCTTTTTTTCCTCTTTTAGTTAGATACTGTCAATTGTTATATACACCATACATAAGTTGCTGTGTTATGACACTGGTCACTTGGTAAGGCAGGAAAGAAGAAAAATAGAGAGTGATTTTTTCAGTGGGAAGCTGCGGGGAGTTGCTGCAACTAATGCTCTTGAGTTAGGGATAGATGTTGGCCACATTGATGCCACTCTTCATTTAGGCTTTCCTGGTAGTATTGCCAGGTAAGTGCTTGATTGCATATGTTTTTTCAGGAATATGGATTACTTTGTTTTACATTTTTATTAGGAGCCTTGTTATCTTTCATTCAGTCTATGGCAACAAGCAGGCAGATCTGGACGAAGAGAAAAGCCATCTCTTGCTGTGTATGTTGCATTTGAAGGGCCTCTTGATCAATATTTTATGAAATTTCCAAAGAAACTCTTCAGTAGCCCAATTGAGTGCTGTCATATTGATGCCCAAAATCAGCAGGTTTGAAGTTTTCTGCAGGAAACACATTACTTTTATTTAATTATTATTTTTGAAATCCATACATGTGAAATTTTATGCTCATCTATTTTGATGCCTTCCTCTGTCTAGGTTCTTGAACAACAATTGGTCTGCGCTGCTCTTGAGCACCCACTGAGTGTAATTTATGATGAGAAATATTTTGGCACTGGTTTGAGCAAGTCAATAATGACCCTTAAAAATAAGGGCTACCTGAGTTCTGATATGTCACGTGATTCTTCTGCTAGAATATGGAACTACATTGGGCATGAGGTGCTTTATTTTTTTTACACATTTTATATTTAACATATTGGCTGAACCAATTGTAATATGTGAAATTTTATTTGAGTAATGTGTCCTTTAAAAAATTCTTTCTTTTATTTCCTTCTACAGAAGATTCCTTCACATGGAATTAGCATTCGAGCAATAGAGACTGTAAGATACAGTGTTATTGACAGAAGTAAGAATGAGGTCCTCGAAGAGATAGAGGAAAGCAAGGCTTTCTTTCAGGTAGCAAAGTTGCACTTCCCCTTTCATTGTCAACAGCTCACAGCCCCTTTTACCTCTTATCTGGACATGCCTATTCTACATTTCTTTCATTTATTTCTAATGCAATTCATTTGATTTAATTTAGGTATATGAGGGTGCAGTCTATATGCAGCAAGGGAAAACTTATCTGGTTGAGGTGTTGAATGTATCAGAAAAGGTTGCTTTGTGTCGTAGAGCTGAGGTGAAATACTACACTAAAACCCGTGATTATACAGATGTTCATGTCCGAGGTGGTGATATTGTAAGTCTCTCAAGCATTTCTTTCCTATTCTCCTTTTCTGCTTTTCAACAATTTGTGCTACTTGATTTTACATGCTTGTATTAAGCTGTTTCATTTAGACTGTGTTTGGACTTTTCAGTTGACCTTTTTGTTTTTACCAATCAAAACACTATACACTATTTTTTGCGGTGTTTGATAAGGTAGCTTTTAAAGATTTAAGTAGTGTTTTATAAAAGATCAACCTTCTTAACTTTTACCATTTTGTAAATAGCTACTAAAAACAGTGAACGGCTCCTTAAATAGCTAAAGCTAATCAAACAACTAATTTTTCTGAACAAGCCCTAAATTTGCAGTGTGGTTTATTAAGGTTCAACTTACTTTCAATTTTAAAAGGAATTAGCTTTCTCTCCTGATGAGGGAATTTATCCATGCCCCTTATATAATATCTGGCAAGCCATAATGCAATGTAAATTGCAGGCTTGTGTAATATTGTCCTTTTGTTAAATTTCTCCACTTGACATTGTGGTTTCTGGTCGTCATAACATTTACTTCCTGATGGTTACAACTATAGTAGGATATTTGAACCATATAGAGTTGATTATGGATAAATTGTGGAGTATAATTATATTCAGCTTGGCAACTAATGTTGCAATGCTCTGTGAACTTCCAATTGTAAATGGAAGACAAAAACATGCATAATAACTGTGATGGATTTATTGATAAATGTTACTAGTCCTATCAGAAGAATATATTACCTCCATTTAAAAAGAAAATCTATATTCTTTCTTTACACCATAATATTGTTCAATTCTGTTAAAAAATATATACATAATTATAATGATATCATATTAATATTATGAATTTGTGGTAGAATAATATTTTTATTCAGAAATATCGTGCTAATTGCATATGTGCTAATTGCATGTGAATTAATTGGTGCTCAAACTATTTCTCCTGCATTTGTTTAGGCTTATCCAGCAAGGGTTTCCAAGGACCAATCCTTAAAAACAACAGCTCAAGCAAGTTCTTGCAAAGTAACGACTACTTGGTTTGGCTTCTATTGCATACAGAGAGGGACAAACAAAATCTTAGATAAATTTGATCTTTCGCTTCCTAATTACTCGTATGATTCACAGGTACCCTCGCCTGTGTCACTATATCATTCTTCAATCTCCTCTGTTTAAAATGATGTTCGACAGATATGTCTCTCCAGTATATATATACTCCAATCATGACTTAGCATTGTTTTTGACTTTTTTCTATGCTTAATAAATTTTACTTCTTTTTTTTGTTTTTGATCTGCTTTGCATATCTTCCCGTATGCAGGCAGTTTGGATTCAAGTTCCTCAATCAGTTAAGAACTCGGTAATGAAAAATTTCCCATTCCGTGGGGGTTTGCATGCAGCTTCTCATGCTCTTCTTAAACTAGTGCCTCTGTAAGTCTTCAGTATTTACAGTGTTAAATTTGTAAAGTTATTTTTGGTAGTTTCTGTCATGAGAATGCTGCTACTGCTTTGTAATTGTATTGAGCTTACCACTGAATAGAACTGTAAGATTCTGGAGTTTATTTTTATGTGTGCTATTACTAGGTTGACCATGTTTTCATACAGATTCTGTCTGCTACTGAGAGGTTGTGATCTTGATTGATTTACAATGCCTTGGATGCAGATATATAAGATGCAATTTATCTGACTTGGCTCCAGAGTGTCCCAACCCTCATGATACTCGCTACTGTCCTGAAAGAATTCTCATTTATGATCAGCATCCAGGAGGAACTGGTGTCACAAAGCAGGTGATTCTATCAAATTGGAATGTCAAAAGCTTGTAGTATGTATAAAGAATGCTAACCTTTGGCACAAATTTCAAAGTGGCAATAAATAAATGCTATTTTTTAGATTCATGTTCTTATTTTTGGTCTTTGTGCAATAGATTCAACCTTATTTCACAGAGCTTCTGAATGCTGCTTTGGAACTTCTCACATCCTGCCGCTGCTCCGTGGTCACTGGTTGCCCAAGCTGTGTTCAAGTCTCTGCATTATTGCTCACTTTATTTAATATTTGGGTGGTTCATAATGAGATTACTAACAATTGTTATTTCTCCATGTTGCCAGAGTATGGCTTGTCATGAGTTCAATGAAGAGATACATAAGGATGCAGCCATTGCAATCATCAAGGTTCTGCACAAAACTCGTGGAAGTGAAAGACACATTTCTTTTTTCATTTTCAGCAACTTATTTTATCTATTTGTTGTTCAGGGTGTTTTGGATGCCGAGAAATCTCACTTGGAAGAAATGGCAATGCATGACTCTTCCTGTAACCCTTAAGATGGATATGGATGCCCTGATTCGTGCAGTTCATTGACATTATTTACGTAGTTTTTACTTGTATGTTCTTGAATGAATCATGTTTCTAATTAGGGGTTGATCGACATATCGTTAACCAAAGTTACACAGGTAACCCTCCTTACAGAGCAATAACTTGTAGGGAAATGGAAAGTCAAATATCATAAATGGCGGATCAGATCAGATATCATGCGTATTTGGAGATTCACAGTGCCTCCATTTTCAGCTTCTCTTGGAGACCAAAACTATTGTCGTAAGTCCCTTAATGGAGGAAACTGCCCGCCAATTCCAATGGTGAAATTATGAGTTAACTTCTGATTTTTTTTTTTTTGGTTTTTACTAAATGTTACATTTCTTAAAATATCTAGTAAATTTCATATTTTTAAGACTATTCCATAAGTGCCATATTTTAGTTACCGGTGAATATTTTAATTTATATATAAAAATAAATATGTATATGATCATAAATGGTAAATATGTATATTTACTTATATCGTAATATATATATATATATATATATATATATATATATATATATATATTTTGAAATGCGGTTAATAACGATGCAAAAAATATACATATTAATGTGGTTTACAAGGTTGTAGCTAAAGTCTTAGCAAATCGGTTGAAGCTTATTCTGCCTCATGCCTCATGTTATATTGGACACAGTTTGCTTTTGTGCCCGGTTGCTCTATTACAGATAGTGTTATGATTGCTTTTGAATTGATTCATTATATGCAGTCAGGAGTATGGAGGGGAAATGGGGTGACTATTTTGAAAGTGGATATTAGTAAGGCATATGATCGAGTTGATTGGAGGTTTCTATAGTCGTTTTGTTCCAATCATTATGCTTTGTGTGATGACTAAGTATTATTCTGTGTTGGTAAATGGTGAGAAGATGGGTCCCATTTTGCCATCTAGGGGGCTCATGCAAGGGTGTGTGTCATCTCCTTGTTTACAATATGTGCAGAGGGGTTATCTGCTCTTTTCAAGCAAGCCGAATTGGAGGGTTTTATCCATGGCTGTTCTGTTACTCGTTCAGAGACAAAAAAAAAATAATAATAAAATAAAATAAAAAATTCTTTTATTGAAGTGAGCACAAATAGTCTGATTTGTAATTTTCTAAGAATCAATTTAGCGAAATTCCATATTTCATATATCAGTAAAAAAGGAATAATCCACCAAGTATAGGACTAATCTCTAATAATGATTTAGAGCGTATCAATATTTTATCTCATTTATTCCAAGGACTAATCTCTCATAATGATTCAGAACGTACCAATATTTTATTTCATTTATTCCAAGACAAGGATTCAACAATTACTTAAACAAAATAAAGGAACGATTAGTACGTTGTTAAATAAAAATAAAGAATGTCAATAGTTGATAATTGTATCATCATCTAATTGTTTTCGAATGGATCTATTATTGATCTTACCTAATATCAATAATTCATGATTAGATCTCGCTAACTAAATATTTGAAACTTGACAATTTAAAATAGACTTTTCAAGTATTTAAATATTCTATAATGGACGAAAATGTGAGAATTGTTAACAGTGTTTTAAATCCAGTCAATTTGAATTGGTATTTTTTCCATCGTCATTTTTGTGAAGAAAAATTTACAATAATTAACTTGATACAGATTATTTGTGAAAATGTATATACGGCAAAAAACGGACCCATCTAAAAGCGGGCAAAGTTATAATTGTTCACATGGACTCGGTAGTAATACGAGCAACAAAGCCTTATTTGGCCACTCCATAAGCAACCGTTCATGGCCATTATGGAGAATTCCTCTCTGAAGGAGATACATTAGTTACATTTATATTCCAACAAGTGTTAAAAGTGCATGCAATTGATTCAATATTGATAAGTCTATAAAAGAGAGTTGCAGCTTGGAACTAGTGTATAACACGAATTCTTGGGATTCCTTAGGAATTCTTAATTGGTGCTGAACTAAATATTGTCTCATTTGCTTTTTGCTGATGATAGTTTCTTTTTCTTTAAGGAAAATACTTCGGAAGTAGAGCGGATACGTTTTATTCTTTTCGTTTATAAGGAGGTTTTTGGACAGAGGGTTAATTTACAGAAATCTGGGATTTTCTTTTCTTCTAATATCAGTGTTCAGGAATGACAAAAGATTAGTTCATTCTTAATGTTTTTAGGCCAATAAATCATGGTAGATATCTGGCCTTGCCATCTTTGATTGGTAGGAGGAGGAATTCTGTGTTTTCTTTTTGAAGGATCGTATGCAGAGGGCTTTGTTATGTTGGAACAAGAGATTTTTGTCTAAAGCGCATAAGGAGGTTATGCTTAAATCCGTTGCTTAGGCTATTCCTTTGTATTGTATGATGACCTTTTTGTTGCCTGTTTCTTTGAGTGATGAATTGCAAAAGATTATGAATTCATTTTGGTAGGGTGCACAGGGAAATGAGGGGAAGGTATACATTGGTTAAGTTGGGAGCGTATATGAGGAGCAAAGGCAGTAGGTGGTTTAGGCTTTCGACATTTGCATAGTTTTAATCTAACAATGTTGGCAAAGCAGGTTTGGTGGTTGTTACAAGTGCCTCAATCCTTACTTGGGTTAGTTCTCAAAGTAAAATATTTTCCAGATGGTGGAATTGTGGATGCCGATTTAAGGTATCATACAAGCCAGGTGTAGAGAGGTCTTGTGGCGGCCAAAGATAGTTTTCGTGTTGGTCTTCCTTGGCGTGTTGTTCAAGGTACTAGTGTACGAGTTTGGCATGATCCATGGTTGCCTAGGGATAATGATTTTTTTATGAATTCGAAAGTTCTGCTAGGTATGGATAAGTTGACGGTTGATCAATTGCAGGTGTCTGAGAGTAATAGATGGGATGAAGAGTTTGTTTTGGCATTTTACCTCCTAAAGTTGCTTCGATTGTTCTTTCAATTTTACTTTCTGCTCAGGTTTTGAAGGACAGGTTAGTGTAGCATTGGTGCGGAATGGGATGTATTCTGTTCGGTCAGGTTATTAGTTCTTGGTTAAGGAGCTTGAGTTTAACAATATGGTTGAAACTTCTGATTTGTGGCTTGCTCCGTGGAAGATTTATCTTCCGAAACGGGTACTTCATTTTCTTTAGCGGGCGGTGAGGAGAATTTTTCCTGCTAAGGTTGTTTTAGCGGATCGTGGTGTTCCTATTTCTCAAGCTTGTTATGCATGTGGTTTACTAGAAACAATTCTTCATTGCCTATGCTACATGATAACTTACGGGATTTGATTTTGCAGGTTCTCCGCTTCATGATTTCACAGATTTTCTGATGCACCAATAACAGAGTACTTCAAGTGAGAAGCTAGAATAGTTAGCAATGGCGGCTTATTAAATTTGGTTTACTCACAATAAAACGATTTGGCGGAATGAAGTTTCTTCTCCTTATAGTACTGGTACAGAGGCAATAGAGGGGATTAAAGGAGTGGCAGTTAGCTCGGCAGAGGCTGCGGATTGTTGCCGCTGGTCGGAGGGATGTTGCATGGACTGAACCTCCGGTAGGTTGGTGAAAGCTAAGTGTTGATGGGGCGGTTCATGCGACTGCGAGTTGCTCCTCCTTTGCAATGGTGCTTATGGATAATCATAGACAGTTTGTGGGTGCTATTTCTGGGTGTGAGACCAGTGTTTTTGAACCAAGGGTGGTGGAGGCAATAACATTATGTGAGGCATTGTCATGGCTAAAGAATCAGAATTTGTCTTCCATCTTGTTGAAATTGGCTGTCTTCATTTGATTAATGTCATCTAACAGGACTGTGATGGAGTTTAGTTGTGATGGACATTAAGCTTTTGCTAAGCCAACTATACAATGTTTCCTTGAGTTGGGTTGGGAGGCAAGCTAACAAGTTAGCTCATGTTCTCGCTAGAGCGGCTTGTTTATTATACTTGTTTCCAGTATTGGGATATTGTCTCTCCTATTATTTAGTAGCTTGTATTTTCATTGGATTCTTAATGATTTTTCTCTAAAAAATGCAAAAAATATCATTTAGTTAATATTTAAATTTTTTTAAGGGAAGCTAATATTTAAAATTTATTGACTTTTTTTTTAAAAAAAAATAAAATTAAAAAAAGAATTATTTTTAAACAATAAAAGTGTATTGGTTTAAGTTGTTACATTTAAACATATTCGTTTATCTAACGTATTGTCTGTCTAATAATCATCCTGTATTCCATACAAATATATTATTAATTAACATTTAATTTTGTAAATTTAAAATTCAGATCCACAAATTTATAATTCGCCAGTGAGAGATTTACACAATCAAAATCATCCATCATTTGCAAGTGCAATAGAGACATTCTTTAATCCAAGAATGCAAATAGGAAGAAAATATGAGAATGAAAATAATCCGCTTGTCACAGCTTTTTTAGTATGTAAGGTAAATATGAAGGATATTTCAGCTTTTTTTTCAAGTTTCTAAAAATTTTTTTAAACTATGATTTGGTCCTTTTATTTTGAAAAATCTATTAGTAAATTTTTCATTTTTCACTTTATTTGTTCTTGGGTTATTCTGTTTAATTTCCATCTATTTTATTGTTAAATACAGTTAAAAAAACTAAAATTCCCTTTATATTTATTTCAGGTCCTTAAATTTTATATTCATTCACTATCAGATCCTTTTTAATTTTTTATATGTATTTTTAATTTTAACTTTTAATAATAATAATTATATGATTTCTTTCTCTCCCTCCGTATTCCTTCTCTCCTTTTCCCTTCCCATTTCTTTTATACGTTCTTTTCGCTTATGAACAACTGGCAGTAGTAGCGGCAGGGAAGCACCACCGTCGCTGCTCTTCTTTAGTCACCACCACCTTCGATTAGCTCCGTCTGCACCTCTTCCTCCTCCTATTTCTTCCAGTCAAGCTTGCAGAGAGAGGTAGATGCAATCGTGACCTATGCCTGCTCTTGCACAACCGTCAAAAGCAAAAGCAACTATCATACTTCTATTCCACAATCTTTCATACATTGAGTCGGTGATGATGTTTATCTGACCTTAAAGGAGAGAAACATTGGATTTCTTGGCGGGACAACCTTCTTGAGTTGCAGCCATGGTTGATCCGGTGGTTTCTTCCTTATCTAGTTCGAAGTTATATCTGACTTAAGCCTTCTCTTTCTTCAAAAATTTTTCTATTTGGGTTAAAGTTCCGTTCGTATCTATTTTTGAGGCTATGATTTTTTTTTTTTGGAAAAAATAATATGAAAAGACGTCATTAAGAGCATCTTTGGCTGGGTGACGTTGAGCTTTGAATTCTTTTCTTTGCTCTCTATTGCTGCCATTGTTGTCCCAGCGGTTTCTTTCTTATTTGATTCGAAGGAACATCTAATTTGAGTGTCCACTTTATTCAGAATTCTCTATTTCCGTTTAATTTGTTGGTTATGATGATAGCGAATTTGAGAGAAATTCTGGATTTCATGGCGGGGCAACCTCCTTAAGTTGTAGCCATTTGTATATCTGACACAAGCCTCCTCTTTCTTCAGAATTCTCTATTTTAGTTAAGGTTCTATTTGGATCTTCTTTTGTCTTCTATTAGAGAAAATATAATGAATTTTTCTTTTGGGATTATGCTGTTATAATTTTCCAGTTTAATTTTTTGATTATTGGTGATGTTTTGTTCTCTTTTATCTAGTGGAGATTTGGCAATTTGGTCTCCAATCCATTGTGTTGGCAAGCGGCAGCCAATGGTATCGCTGGAGGTGGGTCAGTGGCGAGGCTAAGAAGATGATGAAAAAGATGATTTTTTTCTGATTTTTTTTTTGTTTGCTCGGTGATGGTGGTCACAAAAAGAAAAGAAAAGTGATGAATTTATTATTATTATTATTATGTCTTGGAGGGTAATTGTGTCATATTTTAAAAGTATAAAACTTTTACATTTGATTAACGTCTAATTTTGGATGGAAAGTTTTGAAACCATAACCGCTTAAACATAAAGATGGATCCACTAAATTTTAATAGTATATTTGGACTTTTATTAAAATAAGTATATGTACAATTTTAGTAAAAAAATATAACATTTTTTAGGTCTGTATAACAATTTATAATGAGTAATCTTTTAAATTAAAATAAAAAGTAAATTTTTACTAAAAATTAAAATTAAAATTAAAATTAAAATAATCTAATAATTTCTTATAAATACGGAGTCATCCAAACTTATTTTTAGAAAAGAAAAAAGAAATCTTAATTTATCAAAAAATATATTAAAGCCAGTTGGAATTCCAACTTTGGTTGTTGGAACTGCTTCGACATCATCAAATTATAGAACACTTTTTAGTATAAAGTTGAAGTATGGAGCATTTCTTTCTTCCTTCAACTCAGTTCCCTCCAATCCATTCCCAGACTGGGGGATCGTAAACGTGGACTAATGGGATGGGCAATCGCACTACACGGAGGTGCTGGCGACATACCACTCTCCCTGCCACCTGATCGCCGCCTCCCTCGCGAGGCCGCTCTCCGTCATTGTCTTCAGATCGGTGTCTCCGCTCTCCAAACCCAAAAGCACCCTCTCGATGTTGTCGAACTCGTGGTATGCGTTGTGTTTTCTATCTAAGAATACTCTACAACCAAATAAATATGATTCGCTGAGATTCTATGATTGCAAGGTTCTGAGTTTGTGCTCTTGTTCCGTACTGTTGTTTTTGGCTAATGTTTGGTGTGTATGTAGGTTCGGGAACTTGAAAATCATCCCAATTTTAATGCTGGGCGAGGATCGGTGCTGACCAGTGCGGGTACTGTTGAGATGGAAGCTTGTATTATGGATGGTAAAACTAAAAAATGTGGTGCTGTTTCTGGGCTCACAACTGTTGTGAATGCTGTATCTTTAGCTCGCTTGGTCATGGACAAGACTCCTCATATATATCTTGCTTTTGATGGAGCTGAAGCTTTTGCAAGTGAACAAGTTAGTCTTCATCTTAATCTTTGCTTATATGTCTTGAATGTTGGAATTGGGATATTTAAATCTACCATTTGAACATACAATTTCTTTTTGATTTCTGAATCACCATATAATAGATGTTCTCTTCTGTCCCAACATATCCTATGTTTTCTTTTAAACAATTACTATAATGATTAGCTTGCTGATTTGCAGTTTAGCATATTGATTGTTTATAATTACATTTTATTATGTTAATCTAAATTTATCAGGGTGTTGAGACTGTTGATTCAAGTCATTTTGTAACTCCTGAAAATATTGAGAGGTTAAAGCAGGCAAAAGAAGCAAATAGAGTGCAGGTATATATGCTTTTTTGCAACATGATTTTAAACTTATGTATTATTATGATGTTATTTGAATAAAACATCTGCTATACACGGTAGATTGATTACACACAACCAATTCAAAATGATGAGAAAATCAAAAGTCCAACTGCTGATGGAGATAGCCAGATTGGAACTGTCGGGTGTGTGGCAGTTGATGGAAATGGGAATTTGGCTGCTGCAACATCTACTGGCGGACTGGTGAACAAAATGGTTGGTAGAATTGGCGATACGCCCGTAATAGGTGCAGGGACATATGCAAACAATCTCTGTGCAGTTTCTGCTACAGGCAAAGGAGAATCGATCATACGCAATACTGTTGCTAGGGATGTGGCTGCTCTTATGGAGTATAAAGGCCTATCTCTCAAGGAAGCAGCAGCTTATGTTGTTAATGAGAGTGTTCCAAGAGGCAATGTTGGGTTAGTTGCTGTCTCGGCTACAGGAGAAGTCACCATGCCCTTTAATACAACTGGTATGTTTCGCGCTTGCGCAACCGAAGATGGTTATTCTGAAATTGGAATATGGGATTCTGAGTGAACTTCAGGTCTCTATGATATTATTGTCATTTTTAGTTTGAAGAATAGTTGCAGAGAGAATAGTCTAAAAGAATGGATGTTATATATGAAGATAATTGCTTTAAGACTAGTCTTGTGATGCTTGAAACTTCACAATAAAAATAAAAATTAAGAGTACTCTGCTCTTATACCAGTTATTTGTTTTTCAGAAAGAGAGAACAATTATTGAGATCTAATAAATAATTATTGTACATCGAAAGGGTTGGGTCTTCCAAGAAATCTGAATTCGGCTACTGTCCATTGTGCTGGTCGCAAAGGTCGAAACTTGATACATTCGAAATCCTTCTAATCCTTCTAACTATGACCCACCTTACAAAATCTACTCGTACTTACAAAAATTCTATGCGGGATTCAATGTGTATTTTTTGCAGCTTTAAAATTAGCCTGCCTCTCTTATTAAGGGGGAAAAAAGGAAAGAAAAATGGCCTTTTCTCATTACAAGTATGCAAACTGGCAACCGTCATGACCTGCCAAAAATAAATAAAAAGAGAATTTTATTAATTAAGTAATAATTAATTCATATAAGAAATAATTTTATGAGAGCAAAAATTGCTAATACTAGAGCGATATATTTTGATCATTTTAATTTGACTTAATTACCCTTAATAATTTAAGTAAATATTAACCAAACCATGAACTAATCTCACCGTTAACAGATACGAATTTCACTCTTGCAAACTATCACTTTTCCATCCATGATCGATGAAAACAAAAAAAAAATGAGCCTTAAAAAGTTTTGGGAAAAACAATTGCAAGGTATATTCATGTCTCTAAACTTGTATTTTTGAATATTATATTGGAAAAATCCTTAATTATGAAATTTTAGCTATAACTTACTAATTAATCTTTTGTGCAGTTTGAAATAGAAGAAGAAGCAAAATCTTTAACATAAAAAGCCAAATATGATTGATAGAACTTCAGAATGCTCAGTTCTCTTAGCACTATCAAATGTTATTTCCGCTAATTTGTTAATAGAAGTTCTGTCAAGTCACATGTGTTCTTAGTAGGGCAGGGTTAAAATTTGATTAGAGACAAAGATCAAGAGCATATGGAATGCATAAGAGGAACTGAACTTATGAGCTTGATTCCTTCCAAATCGAGATGCATATATAAGAAAACGATAGTTTCAGAAGTATGGTAATTTTGGGATTAGTTAGAGATGATTAGGTTAAATATTTACTTAGGTATTAAGGGTAATTAAGTCAATTATAATTATAAAAATGTGTTTCTCTGGTATTAGTGATTTTTGCTCTCTAAATAGCGGTATCCTAATTTTAATGCGATTAGAGAAATAAACTTACTTGGATCCACAGTGATAAGCATGGCTGTTCCTCCAAAGGAGCAAGTCCCCCCAGCCACTTTTGTCCTTTGCCAGTAACTATTGAAGGCATAAGAAGCATGTGCAAACAATGTATCGGGCTGAAAGCATGACCCACTGGGCTGAATTGAGTCACAGTCTGCCCCAGATCCACAAGCATAATTCATTGCTTCTTCAATTATTGGGTCAGGAACGGAAGGCTTCGCCACACACCACAATGCTTGTGGTACGCTACCCCTCGGAGGCGGTGGCGGTGCAATAGGCGGCGGATACACCACCGGAGGTTGAAAAATTGTTGGGCTCGGAACATACCCAGTTGGAGAAGGGATAAATGTTGGTGGCCCTGGCTCATAAAATGGTGGGCCTAAAATGGGCCCAGGTGGTTGGTCCGGTGTATACGTGATCGGACTGGGTACAATTTCTGGCGAACCTGGGATGAGAGAAGGTGGGCTAGGAATTATATCGGGTGGATTTGGAATGGGTGTGGTTCCGGTTCCGATTCCAGGTGTGCTCGGAACAACACTGATTGGGCTTGGGGGTGGGCTTAGGATGGGAAGAACAGGAGGTAGATAGTAAGAGGGAGGAGAGAAAGGTAGTGATCCAGTTGGGGTGGGAATTGCAGTAGAAGAAGGGGTTTGAGGGGTATTAGGGGGATAGGTGCAATATGGAGGGGCATTTTCGGGGGATAAAGATTCATATGGTGGCAAATTAAATGGAGAACTTACATAAGGGTTCATAGTTTCTTTTTGGAGAAGTAACGAAGCCAAATCAAAGTGCTTTGTCACTCTCAACTTCTGCATGTGTTGGATCATTCTGCTTTTAAGTATCTCTATTGATTTTCTTGCTTCTGCACAAAGTTTTAAGGCAATATTCTTAAATTCTGTGTCTTTAAAAATAGAATTGTATTAAAATAAATAAAAGGTAACTACTCCATCCATTTAATTCTAAATGTCATAATAATTTTTTTTTTAAAATTTAATTAGCAAATATTTTATTTTCTTAATGTGTAAAATAGTTAAATAAGATAATAGAGGAAATATTATTTAAGCTATAAACCATCCGGTGGCAGAATTTTTTTTTTAAGAGACAACTTAACAAATATCACTTTTGTATTTTTTTTTAAACAAAATGTTAATAAATTTTAAATATTAGCTAATTTGTTTTAATACCATATGAATAAATATACATAATTAATGTTCATAATATTGGTGTTTACATGTATTTATTTTTATATGTAAGTTAATACATATTTACTAAAACTAAAATATTACATATACTTAATAATAAAAAAATATGATATTTAATCAATATTTCAAAAAGTATGATATTTAATAAAAATAAAAAAAAAAAGTTAAAATCTATGATAAATTTTTTTAAACTTTAAATTAAAAATTCAAATAAATCTAATTTTATATTTTCACTTAAATTTAACTCCATATAAAAATTTTTTATCCATCGCTCTCAACAACATCAAGTGTATGTGGGAAAAAGGAATATTCAGTGTATTAAAAAAAATTGGATAAATGGAAGATTCTAATTCCCATTACAAGTGTAACAATAAAACCATGTATATAATATAGATTATGCCAACAAAAAAAAGTGTATATAATATATAAATAGATAACTATTCTTAGACTAGAAGGAACCGTCCACTTGATTTGTATCTTTTTTTTTAAATGACTTGGTTTCTAGCTATATGCATTTGGCCATTCACATTCTTAAAATGGTATGTAAAAAAAAAATACTATTTTAGTGTAGAAATATATAATGTATTAGGAAGCCAATCTCCAGAGATTTTAGTAAGAAAAAAAACCCAAGTTGAATGTAAGTAAATAAGACAATGCAAGGAAGAGCTTACCACAGTAAGAGGCAAGAAGAGCAAGAAAGAGCAGAAAAATGCAAATGGTTCTGCTTGCCATGGCTTCAAAGCTAGCTATTAATGAAATGTTGAAAGATGAAAGTAGGAAGTAAGCTTATGTATATATAAGTAATAGAGAGAAGAAGAGGGTTTGTTGGACAATAAAGATTGATTCTTTGAGAGAGTGTGAGTTTGCTTAGAAATGTGTAGATGAAGAAATGTATTAAAGGATTAAAAAGTGTAATTTTATAGGGAAGAGGATTTCTTTAGAAGAGTCACTTCTTCTGTTATGGTATATATGCTTTCCTTGATATTGCAAAATTGAAGTTATAGTTTTTTTAGTTTTGCTTGCTTTCCACTCAAAGCTTTCACATACATGTTCTAGCAAAGCCCTTTCTGCTCATCAATGGTTTATTATTATTATTATTAATAATAAAATATGAAGGTCCAAAAACAAACTCAAGTGTTTGAATTTGTTCTTTTGTCTTTTCTTGTTTCTTTTTAATCAATTTTGGTGTTTGCTTGTGGGAATATTTGAAGATGCATATACAAAACCCATGCCTTAATTAATTGTAAATATAATGAAATACGGTTTAGTTTCTTTTTTTTCATAAAATTTTGAAATCATCTATCAATCTTTTTGAGTCTATTTTTACTTATGTTGCAATATAAGAACAATAATCATTTTTAAATTGTTGAGATCTTTTAATTTGAAAAAATATTTTGTATATTTAATAATTTATTATTATTATTATTATTATTATTATTATTATTATTATTATTATTATTATTATTATTATTATTATTATATGTAGAATTCTAAAACTCTCACTTCTTGTACTATAAATTTTGAAGAAAAATACATTTTTGTCCTTTTTTATATATTATACTCTTTTGTTACTAATTTTTAATATTAGACTCTTTTATTTTTTGTAAAATTAAACTCTTTTGTCTTTCTATCAAAATTCGTCCAACATTTTACATAATCCTAAAGTACCATCTCGGAAAAGAAAATATTATTGTCCCTGCATTTTGTAATATTATATTTTTTTATTCCTTATTTTTGGATATTAGACTCTTTTATTTTTGTATTTTATAAAATTATACTTTGTCCTTCCACTTTGAACATGTGAGCATAGCCTGACCATTCATTTTTTTCCGCCATAGATCGACGACGAGAAGGGTACCAATATGAAGCTTATAGGTTCCGTGGATGAGAAGATATATTTTTTTTTTTTTAAATCACACTACAAATGTCACTTATGAAAATAAAAGATAATAATAAAAGTTTGATTATTATCTATTTTAATACAAATATGGTCACCTATTATTTTCATAATGTGATCATTTGTGAGATTAAAAAAATTATTATTTTGTGATAAATTTTATAAAACATTTATTATTTTATGATTAATTTTATTAAAAAAATTATTTTTTAGATTGATGAAAGGATAAAAAAAATATAATTGTGCAAAATATAGGGATAAAAGAGAATAATATTAAAAAATAAGGGATAAAAGAATCTTATAATGCAAAATACAAGGATAGTAATGGTTTTTTTTCTTTCAAAAGGGTATTTTAGAAATTACAAAAATATTGGATAAAAAATTTGACAGAAAAATAAAAGAGTATAATATTGCAAAACAAGGTAATAAAAGTGTAAATTTTCGTTTGTTTATGTTTCTTACAAAATAAGAAAGAAACAAAAAATAGCGTAGAAAAAGAAATTGGAAGAAGAGTTTTAAGCTAACACAAATTTAGTAAATCTTTCATTTCATCAATACCTCAAATTCATACATACAAATGCAAAGATTTAAATGTGAACAACATGAAAGTCTAAAATTAATTAGTATTTTATTTTATTATATGTTTTCTATTCCTTTTGTATACTATTTTTTATTTTAATTGTGGTTGATATTTTTTAAATTTTTAGTTGATGAAGAATCTAAAAAAAATTGATTATTTATAGTTAGTTTAACTAATTAGAAGATTGACATTTCCTATCATATTCTATGATTTATTTACTTATTAAATGTTAAAAATAACTATTAGATTCTTTTAAAAAAGTAATAATATTAATTTTTTAACATGCTTCATTCTAAATTTTTAACGAATTATTATTTTTTAATAATTCTATATACATATAAACTCATAGATATTTCCTGAAAAAATGAAAAAGAAATTTTGTCCATGGCGGGTTGTACAAATTCAGTTCAATCGGTCATTTCCTCCATACCAGAACTTTGCATAAAATTAATATAAAAAAACAAAAGTATCAAATTCATGTTTGCCGAGAATGTTATTTTTTAGTGGAAACTTTGCATTTTTATTATGTAAAATTAACTGTTTTGATAACAATGAGTTGTTTAATTACTGTATTAAAAAAATAATTAACATTTTGAGTATTCAAAGAACTAACTACTTAATTAAGGACTAACTACTTAATTAAGGACTAACAACTTAATTACCGGGCTAACCCATCTCCTTGCCCTAAACTTTGGGCCCATACCCAATTTCACTCCCGATATATATATATATATATATATATATATATATATCAATGTACTACACCAATAACTTTTCTTAAAAATAACATTAATTAAAAATTTAACACTGGATACTAAAATTTCTAACTTCGATCTGCACTTACCAATATCTGTGTATCGAAATAGATCGATAATAAATTTTTAATCTCTCATTTCTTAACACCCTTTATTTTCAATAATTTTTACTGTTAAAACATTTTCTATTCTTAGGTCAACTTCTTTTTTACATCAACTATAATCTGAAAAACCCGTTTGGTTTATAACCTGTTTATCTTCTGTTTATTCCATTTAGAACTTTGTTTATCAAAACATTATCTTTTATTGACTTGGTTACTATTCAATTATTTCTTATTCATTTGTCTAACATAGGATCACTTATTCATTTTATCTTTTTAAACTTTGTTTACTAAGAGTTTAATTGTGATTAAACAAACTTTTTATTTATTTTAAGACAAGATTCTAATTTGCGTTCGTGACACCCCAACTATTACTCATTATAATATAATGTTTGATACATATTCTGGCACTGGACATCTGCGAGAAGCAAGTGAATCGATAAGTAAATGCCATTTGACCCAGATGCAATGAGTTGGAAATGCCTATTATTGGACACATAGATATTGGAAAAATGGCAGTTGAAAAACTCCTTCAGCTGGATCCGGAGGATACAGCAGGCTATATTCTAATGTTTAACCTTTATGCTTCTTATGGGAAATGGAAAGAAGCAGCTAATGTCAGAAAGAAAATGATGGAAAGCAACATAAGGAAGGAACTTAACTGCAGCTGGATTAATGTGAAAGGTAAAGTGCACCAATTTGTTGTAGGCAATAAACACCATCCTCAGACAAAAGAGATATATTTGAAATTGGAGGAGTTAAATTTTCGATCAATTAAAGATGAAAATGGCCTTTTAACAGAAGATGATTTATCAAATAGATTGGTAGAAAGGAAAGAACAATTACTTGATCATAGCAGGAGATTAGCAATAGCTTTTGGGTTGATAACAGTACCAAGCCATGCTCCTATAGAAGTATTCAAGAATTTGAGGGCATGTAAGCACTGCCATGAATTCGCCAAGCAGGTTTCTATGGTCACAGGACGCGAAATTTTCGTTAGAGATTCTTTAGATTTCATCACTTCAATTAGGTCAATGTTCTTGCATGATTATTGGTGAAATTGCAAATTTTTTCTGTTTATTCTACAAATCAGTCATTATTTTTCTGCTATGAGTTACTGCAGGTTTGTTACTGACTCCTACTTGATTGTATATTTTTCCTCTTTAGATGTGGCATATATGTACCAAAACATCAATAACTAGATGAATGCCATAATCAAGATATATATACAAATAATTTCTAAAAAAAGAGAACATAAATATACTAATGATATTTTGATTAAACAGGACGAGTTGGAGAAACCAACGATCCAATTTGTTTAGACATAAAGAAACAATAAGGCAAGTTGGTGTGAAAAGGAAAGGATGACTAAATCATTCCAAGGAATAACTAGTATTGCCACTAGCACAACGTGCAATAATATTGCATGAGAATTTATTTTGTTTTTATGAAATTTATATTTTATAATTTTTATAAAATTATAAAAATTTGTTATTTATTATAAATAAATAAAATAATTATTTTGTTCATTAAAGGATAATTGATGTTTACTTTATTGAAAAAAGAAATATTTATAATTAAGAGGTGAGCACTTGGAGGGCTAGTTTCCATCAGCCTTTTCCGGCGTATTCCATGGGATTTATGAGGCAAAGACAGTATAAGCCCTTGCTCTCAGGCAAGCTCTCTCTTGGATCAAAGCAAATCGAAGTTCAGCTGGGAAGATGCTCAAGTTTTGGTGAAAGCTACTGCTAGTTCCTGTGATGATTTTTTCTGAATTTGGTAGAGTGGTTCATGATTGTAGAATCATTTTCTCTACAAACCCACAATTTTCTTTAGAGTGAGTTAATCAACGGTTGAACGAAGGTACTCACATGTTAGCTAGAAGGAAAATAAATTTCTACCCATACGACAAGTTTCCATCTTTTCCTTCCTTTACTTCCTCAACTTTAGCTTTGAAATTTTTAATTTCTTTTGAGTTACACGTGCGGTTGAAAGTGAACCTAAAATCAGAAATTGTCCATGTGTGATGTGCATTATTTTTAGATGTAATTATTCATAAGTCTATGAAATTTTTTGCATAATATATTCTCAGATCCTTATATTTTAGAAATTGTATTAATAGATCATTCAGTTTTTAAAAATTATACTATCAGATCATTCCGTCCAGAAACGACGTTAGTTAATTGAATAAGTCAACGATTTAGATTAAATTTTTAAAAATAACAAAATTACCCTTTAGTTTATTTAAATCAGACCATGCTAATTAAACTCAATATTTAAATCAAACCCTTATTCACATAGCATTTCATACAATTCCTTACTAATCTCTGAAATTTCTTACTCTCTCTCAAGCATTTCATTAAACTCTTGAAATGCAAAGCTTGCTACTGCCATGGTTAAGCACATCCAAGCAACTCTCATGACAGGTTTCACAACAATTTCAAAACAACATGCAGTAAATATTAAAAGAATTAAAAAAATGAAAAAAAAAATATAGAAAGGTTGTAACGATAAGCCATGGCGGCAGTAGGAGCTAATTAAAGCTATTGTTTGTAAATTGTGAAAATAGAAAAGCAACAAATATTCAGCAGTGCTTCTTAGTAATTTAATTTTACCAAACTTTAATATATAAAAAATAACTTGCAACAAACCCTAAACTTTCAATCCATTGAATTATTATTTTATTTCATCTCCACATTTCTTTTTCAATTTGCAACAAATTATGTAACTCAAACAAACTAAAAGAAATCCAAGAATAAAAAATATCACATTCACAAAATCATAGTGCCACCTATCTTTCTTTGCCCACCTCACTATCCGTATAGCCAGCGGCCGCCATTGTCGACTCAAGTTTCTGTTGTTTTTTCTCACTACTACTTTTCAACAGCCTAGACGTAATATCCAGAAAAAGTTCACCCGTGGCAACTGAAAAAGACCTCTTATTCTCCTCCTGCGGCGTTTGCGGCATACCCACCCATGACCCATTTGATATTATTGTTATTAGAAGAGCTTTTGACAGCGAATGTATGAATTAGGATTATGAGAAGAAAAAAAGGAATGAAGTTGAGGGATTAGAGTTAGGAAGAAGGAGAGATGAGAGAGAAATAGCCATGGAAGGAGAAGAAGAATAAGAAGGTCGGGTCGGTTTTCTAGTAAAAACATAATTTAAAAATGGAAATTAACATTAAAAAATGGAAACCCAATCTTTAAATCAGATTAAAGGGTAATTTTGTCAATTTTTTAAAAATTTAATCCAAATCGTTGACTTTTTCAATTGACTAATGTCGTTTCTGGACGGAAGGACCTGATAGTATAATTTTTAAAACTTGAAAGACTTATTAATATCATTTCCAAAATAGAATGATTTCAAAGTATATTATATAAAATTTCAGTAAGCTATAAATAATTATCCATATTTTTAAGAACTAAAGTTGTGATATTTAAGATTGTTTCATTAATTTCTATGAAAATCTGTTGTGTCTATATAAATAAAACAATGGAAAACTATACTAAGGTTGATATATTAATAAACACTAAATACTATTTAAATAGATTATTTTTGGTCAAATTGAAATGGGGAAAAAATTATATTTTATAATCTAAAAGTGGCGGTCACTACGGTTCACTTGTTAGTCAGTCATCATCTATATTAAAATTAAGCACAACCAAACTGACCAAAGCAAGCAAAAAATTCCTAACACATGTAAAAGATTTGAATTGAAACCAAAGTCAAGTCAGATAGCGATTGTTTGTGGCTGCCGCCTCAGAAGAAGTCCGGCTATTTGAAAAATGTTAATCGTAAATTAATTAATTACATTTTCTAACATAGATCAACAACATTTTTATCAATGCAGAAATCAACATAATCACGTAAATGCTTTAAATTCAAAAGATAAAAATGACATAACTATTTTTTTCCCCCTTCTCATACATAGAACTAGTGTCATGCGAGAATTCTAATACTTCTCCTGCATTCTATCCCCAATTTTGGCACGTGACTACTATTGTAATTGAGATCAACATATTTCGTGGAATTTGGTTTGTCTAACATGTTTTATGTAGACTTTTATGAACATTCTATTTATTTGGTACATTTTAAAAAAAATAATAACCATAAGTTCTGTTTCTTAATAATCTAATCTTAGGTTGGGTCAAAAAAAGAGATTGGTGGTATGTTAAATTATTTCTAACCAAAATTTCAATAAATGATTATTTTTTATGTCCAAAAAATTTGGGATGAAACTAAAAATTATATACTCACGTTTCATTTCATTCTCGAACTCTAAACCATATTTGCTTAATTTTAGAAAAAAGAAATAAAACAAAAATGTATTTCTAAAATATAAAAATTGTAAACAAAAATGTATTTCTAAAATATAAAAATTGTTTTGGTTTTAAATAGGACTGTTGGACTCAAAACCAATAGTAAACCCCGCAAGCTGATCTTATGTGTACGAGACTAGGAACAGTGACCTGGATTAAGCACAAAACGACCTTAGGCTCATAATTGTGTTACGAACTCTCGATCTGGGTCAAGCCCACGACGACCTCACACCCTAAGCTACGTCCTAAATGGAACCCACAGTTCGCCTCGACAGCTTACAACCTACCCGAGCAAACCTCTATAAATAGGACCCTAAACCCAAGAAAAACCCTAAGACTATTCTTAAACCAACAATGGAGCAGTGAGCGATGATTTGGATGACTAGAGACCTTAGGTTATTCAGTAAGCTTTCTTGCTAAACTACTTTTAGAACCTAGCTTACTATTTTTCTGAATAGCGCATTTCCCGAGAAGCTTTAGACTTAAATCGCCAACTCCCACCACCACCACTGCCATAACAACAACAACAAACTCAAGATATCATAACATTATCCCTCTTCCCACCGGATACCCCCTACAACAACTTGATTGGAATCAAATGGCTCCTCTAACCTCCCCATATACTCAAATCGCCTCACCGATTCCAACCATTACATCATCCACACAAAATGATCAGTTGGCAGCACTCTTGCAGAAAGTCGGCAACCTCATGCAAGCTCAACTCGAAGCACAACCACAAATAATGAACCCATCATACCTAACCACTAACAATATTAGACACCTAGATCTTAGTAAGTCGTTCCTAATGGTAGAGGTAGGAGTAGATCTAGAGATCATTTGTGGCCTAGAAAGAGGGCGGAGGAATGACCAAACAAGATTGAATTGAAACCTATGGTACACAACCAGTTAAAATACGAGGACAAAAAACAGTAGGACCAAACTCGAAGGGGGAAGAGAGATAGAAGGGTGGGAGATGAAGAACATACCAAATGCAATGTCAACAAAAGAGAGGGGATGGTAATGCGTCCTGAGGATGAGGGCAGTCTTGAAGCTTGGCAACATATGAACCAATCTCCCAGGTTTAGGAGGTCACCAAAAGGCGAGAGATGTAGGTCACCTAAAGGTTTGAGATGGTGGTTGCTAGAGGGTGAAAGGAGTAGATCACCTGAAGGCTTAAGGAGGAGGTTACTGTAAGGCAAAAGGTAGAGTTCGCCTAAAGGATTAAGGAGGTTGTGAAAGGGCGAGAGACAAAGGTCACCAAGAGGAGAGAGACCCAGGTCACCCAAAGGTTTGAGATGGTCTGCTATTAATATGAGAAGGAGATGAGCATATAGAGATTGGGGCAATAATAATGATGACAAAGAGGATCCGCATAGTTTTCACAAAGAAGGAGATAGTAGAAATCAAAATGAAGAACAAGGATAATATCATAGCATGTCCATGATCGATTTTCAGACCCTTGTGCCTTATAAACAGAAAGACAATGTTTTAGCACCAGTACAAATCAGATAAGTAATGGCTTTTAATCTTAACAATTTTATGGAAAACACAAATAATAGAGGGCAGAAGGATAAAGGTAGTGACGACGAGAAATATGGCACTAGCCAAGCATATAAGGGGAGAGCCAAAGCACAAAGATTTCAAGATGCCGAGCTTTAAGATGTTCAGTATAAGGGACAAGACCAATCCGGTCAACCATGTATAAATATTTTCAATCTCTATGTGTACACAAAATGTTACAGATGTCTGGATGTGTAAGTGTCTCTGTTAGAATTTTTTCGAAGGAGCGCAAACATAATTCTAAGAGCTACTAGAGAATAGTGTCTATAGTTTTCAAGACCTAGCTAATCAATTTGTGACACAATTTAGTCATTTGATTCCCAAGCAAAAGGAAACCAAAGACTTGGAAGCCATAATAAGGGGAAGTAGTGAAACATTGACAGACTTCATTGTTCTGTTTCAGGAGTTGCTTTACAAATTTAGGCAATAAATATGGAAATGGCTAGAAGAGCCCTATATAAAAATACGGGCTTCCCTATGCTATCTGATGTTATCTCACAGAGGTAACCAAAAATTTTCCAACAACTTATTGCCACAGTTGAGGAGTTCATCAATGTAGATGAAAAAAAGGATCTTAGGATATAAAGAGAGTTTTAGTCGTCCAGTAGAATGGCCAACTGTTGACGCTCAATTTGTGTACCCCCAAAATTATCTGAGGATAGCAAGGGCTTCAAATTCGGAATTGCCGAAATTCCTTTTCGGTTCGCTCTTTCCTCTTTTCCAATATAATTTTCCTAAAATTTTAATCCTTTTCATGT